>CAJNJA010011518.1:1709-13614 GCA_905231915.1 Symbiodinium necroappetens | reverse complement strand
GGCTATCCTGTGGACTTCAAAGGGCCGCTGCCCTCTGGAGAGTCGGCTGAACTTCGGGGGAAATTGTGGCTTTAGGGGTTTAGGGGTTCGGGTTGAGGGTTTAGGGTTTAGGGTTTAAGGGTTTAAGTTTAGGGTTTGAGGGCGTAGGGTTTAGGGTTTAGGGTTTGAGGGCGTAGGGTTGATCGGGCTGTTAAGGCCTTGACAAATCCCGTAGGGGGGTCGTTGAAGGGCAAGTCGACAGTTTACAAGGACAATCGATAGGCGGAGGGTCTTGCAAGTTGGGTTGGGGCCTCGACGTCGGGGTCTGGAGCTTGTGGGTGTCCATAGAGTGCTGCCGGGATCTTGGGGCTACAATGCCCAGAAGACATGTAATTAAAAACGTCGGAGTAGAACCCCAAAAAGCCTTTAAACCCAGTTGCTCACCATGCAGCCCCACCACGGCAGCTTATCATAAGAACTCCCAAAGCCCATCAAGCCAAGCTTTGGTCCCAAACCACAGGTAAGAGCACACCGCAAGAAGGCATCAGGCTCCCAGGGCTTTCCTAGCCTAAGGCTTTAGAGGCTCAGAGTCTGACTTCGGGCTTCGGGCTGAAGGCTCCTAGGGCTTTCGGGCTCCGGGCCCTGGGTCCTGGGCTGAAGACTTCGGGCCTGGGGTTTAGGGTTGGAGTTTTAGGGTTTCAACCGGTTTGGGGCTTGGGGTTTAGGGTTTAGGTTGGAGTTTGGGGTCTTAGGGCTTTAAGCGGTGTGGGTTTCTTAGGCTTTTTCGATCTTGAAACTTCGAGCTGAGAGCAGCCAGCCTTGCCATCCGGGGTCAGCGTGATCTTCCTCCGCAAGGAGCGGCGAACTTCCGGCTACCGCGTGACCCCCCCCGTGGGCTTGGGTCTACTTTAACAGAGCAGAGAACTTAGGATGTGGGGCCGTGCTCAGAGGTAACTACGCTGCTAACTACTTGTAACCCGATGTAGGACCGTATTCAAGGTAACTCCGCTTCTAACTGCTAACCATGCTCGTAGCTACCCATGTCGTCCCGGTAAGTACATGAGGGCAGTTTTACCGTCAAGGCTTTTTGCGGAGCCTAGGGCTTTCTGTTCTGGGGCTAAGGCAGCCAATAAGCGGCTAAGCTCTACACCCTGCAAGAGCCCCGATCCCTGAATCCTAGAACCCGAGACTCTAACCCAAACCCTAAATCCGTCAAACACTAAACCGAAACTCCAAACCCTGAAACCGAATTAAACCCTAAACCCAACCTGCACTAAAGCTGCAAACCTTAAACCCGTAAACCCGCCTCACCGGAAGGAACCCGAGGCCCAAGTAGCCAGGTCCTGATCACCAGAAACTGCGCCAGGGCCGCGACGAGGCCTGTGGAAGGGTGCCGGATTCGATCAGGGTGCAGGGTTTGGCAGTCCTTAGAAGGGTTCGGCTAAAGTTCCGTGAACCTGCTGCTCTTCAGGGTCTTGTCCGTTTAGGGCTTGTTACCTCCAACTGTTGGGGTTTGGGGTTGAGAGTGCAAGGTTCAGGGTTGCCGTCGTCGGAAGGAGGTTTGAGACTTTAGGCTTTGCAGGGCTTCCTTTTCTTTCGAGATCTTGGGGCAGAGTTTGGATTCAAGAGGGCAGGCGTGTGGGTAGTTCTCTAAATTAGGGTCCCTTTTTGGGTCAGCAACATAGTACGGCACCCTAATAAAAGGGACCCTGAAAGGGACCCTAATTTAGAGAACTATCCATGCGGTCATGTGCTCAGGGTGAGAAGCTTGATGTCACTGGCTGCGACATCGGGGCGGTTCAGTAAGAGATTGCTGGTACATCAACCCTTTCACGGGCTGACACGAAACGCTCGTTTCAAAGTCAGGAAGACAATGCAGGGAGCCATCCGGCGCAAGCACGAGGGCAATGCAGCAGCTGACACACGCCCCGAACAAGCATTTGGGATCGCCAAAGGCATATAGACCCCTAAACCCTAAACCCTAAACCCTAGCTACAAAAAGTACGGGCAGGCGCCTAAAAGACAACAAGGAACGATGATCTGATCGATCAGCTCCATCGCCCTGCGCCATGGTTCCGATGGGACTGGGAGGGTGCCTTCGGCTTCTCAGCGCCTTGGGGGGTTTAGGGTTTAGGGTGTAGGGTTTAGGGTTTAGGATTCAGGGTTTAGGGTTTAGGGTTTAGTTTAGGATTTGTGGGGACATCCAGAACATGCCTAGGGCCTTAGTAGGGTTTCAAAAAACTGCCTCTGATAACCTACTTTGCCAACCAAGGAATGCGCATCTATACTTACGTCCATATCAAGGTGTGACCTGGACTATGGATCACCTGCTGGACGACAACTACCCGAACACCGGAAACAGGCGTGCCTGGGAACTGCGTAACAGTGGTGATCTCACACTTCAGCCGAAAAATCGCTGCGGAAGGCAACCAGAAGATCAGAGCTCAAAACTCCGAACTGCCAGGCTTTAGGGTTAAGGTTGTTGGTTTAGAACACATGCAAATGACAAAGAGAAAGCTGCACCCGACATGGTGCGAAACATGCTCTCCGCGAATCCAGCTAGTAGACCTTGCACAGCTTTCGCCTCGAGCTTTTTTCAATGCTCCAAGTCTCCAACAAGGGTTCTCAATACTTGCTGTAGCCCATGTTGAGGCATTTCCGGATGTAGTCCAAGGCAACACTACATCCCAGCACAACGGCTTGGATGTAGCTGCCAAATTCGAAGGATGATTGGTCCGAAGCGATAGCTTTCGTTTTGAAAGCGGTCGCTTTGGACCATGTACCTGCTCGGAGCAACAGCTTAAGAAGGAGCAACAATACAACGTGGGCAAGACTTGGTAGGGAAGGTCGGGAGTTTCCCCAAAAAATTCAAGAAGCTAACCCCAAACCAAAAGTGCCTGACCCCAAGTCCTGAACCTTAAACCGCCCCTTGTGAAAAAAACCGCACGTGCCTGTGGATGTCCATCAAAGGGCAGCCATCTCAGCGTCTCATGTGTGGATCGTGAGCGCCTTGCTGGTGGCACAAGAATGACGGTGTAGCGAAACCTAGAGGGTTTTGACCACACGAAGGGTTTTTGTATTGGAAGAGTTTCCGATCCAGTTAGCCGGAGTCCTCACATGCTCGAAGGATGCTTCGAGGTCGGTCAAGCAAGGCCTAGAGCTCTCCTCCTTGCCATATCCTGCCTTTCATAAACCAAAGACCTCTAGATTGGCTTCGTGTTCAGGCTTTAGGGCAATGTTTCAAGATTTGTGCATCTCGTGTGTTCCTTGCTGGATCCAGAAGTTCGAATATCGGCAACAGCACATGCAAAGTCGAAGACATGATGGGGCGGCTACTGCTACGTATCTGCAGACAGGCCTCGTTCGACCTCGGGTTTAGTAACAGACACACGCTGCGCGAGATTCATAGAAGGGCTGATACATTGCTGGATCCTCGTGATGTGTCGAAACACTTTCGCTCTTGTCTGACGGCCGGAATGAAACGTGCTGTCGACTGACTGTACAGCTTGAGCGAGCGGAAGCTCAGTCCAATTCAACCATAAATGCTGGCTGGCAAGGACCGGCTCAGTCCAACTCAACCAGAAGTGCTGGCTGGAAGAACTGACAAAACAACCCGGCTACTAGCGCCGCTCTCATGATCGGCAGTACTTGGCCTTCGTCCTGGAGATGCCTGGGATCAAGGCGGCTAATCTTCAGGCGCGACGAAACCGAATGAAATGCCTTGGCTCAACAAGGTTCGGTGAGGAACAGCAACAGCACCAACCACCACGACCAGCAGCAGCAGCAGCACAAGCCAAGAAACCCCTTCACGCAAGCTGGCCACACTGCAATCTCTTAGGCTCATCCGAATAGGTCGGCTCATGCACATGCATAGTCTAGTCTCTCGCCACCTAGATACAATCCACGACGTCCTGCACAGCCTTCTTCAAGCTCCCTGCGGCAACCTTGGCGTCCGGGCAGTAAAACTCCTGCTTCCCCTCCTTGGCGTTGGCCTGGAAGGTGGCTCGTGAGCACAAGAAATCCGGCGGCATACAGCGAGTAGCTGCAAGGTGCTCCAAGACTACTATGGCAGGGAGCATTCTCAAGAAAACTCATAAAAAGCCTCGTGATTTAACTTGACCTCGAGGCAATCCTGAAACTCATGTGAACCGAGGATCCAAGCTGCTTGTCAGTTGGACAGCTGTTTGTTTCGTTGTGCAACTGCTGAAGCCTTTTGCTGGATTGGATGGCACTACTTTTTGGGGACAAGCGAGGGCATGCATGCTCTGCTGATGCCTGCAGGCTCTTGAGTCTGCGCAACGTCAAGTCATTCTCAATGCCCATGTTCATGAAGTCCTGCTCGTTCAGATCGTTGCAGAAGGCATAGCCAGAGATGCCATTCTCGAGGAATGTGTCCGCGCACGCTGGCAAATTCCAGCCACGCAGTGCAACACTCAGCGTCTCTGCATCCCAGCTCTTCACATCCTGGTCCGACATCGCCAAGAAATCGACCTGTTTACTCAGCTGCCTGAACTTGGCCCGGTGTGACTGGATGATCTCCATGTCCTTCTTGAGCTCCTGGTAGAACCGCGAGATACTCGAACCCAAACGTTTGACGTCCCGGACGTTGTTCAGAATGTCCTCGGTCTCCCGCCGCACACAGTCAAAGTCTGTGCGCTTCCCAAACATCAACATCTTGCCAGACCAGATGAGGCCACTGGCGAGACCACACACTGGCACAAGTGCACGTAGCGATCCAGGAAGTCTACAGCTGGCAGATCCCAACAGGGCAGAACATGTCAGGAGAACATAGGGCACATCTTTGGGTACCTTGTCATTCAGCAACCACCAAACTGCATAGAGGTTGGCGAAACGCTCTGCCCAGAGATGACGATGGACTAGCTTGCTTTCCTGCTGGCTTATGGACTGATCATACCCTTGTTGATGATCACTGAAGTCTTCCTCACACTCCTGCACAAGCTCACGAAACTCTAGGAAGAGCTCATTTTCGAATAGGTCCTTCTCCATCTGCGAGATGCCTGCCTTGATGTTGACCCTGTCGTTCTCTGCAAGTGCTGAGCGTTCGAGCAGACGAGCAGTTCGTACACCTAGATTATCACGGCATTGCTCAGCTACTTCACAGAGAACCTGGAGACTTTGGGTGAGTCTTTTTGCCAGATGCCGAAACTGCCGCATAACTCGGTTTCCAGCATTCCTTGCATGCAGAGTAACACATAGTACAGCACATGAACCGCCTGTGTCTATAGAACTAACAACGGCCTCGTCGTCCACACCAAACAACACAGACTTGACTGAACTGACGACCCAGCTTCTGCAGGCTGTCTGCCAGCTCAGTCTTGAAAGGATCGACTCCATCTTGAAGATTTCGGATGAATTCCTCGACTTCTACCACATCGCTGTTCTGCAGGACTTGGGGGAAACGGTGCACCCTGGATATGCCGACCTCGCTCGCTCCATCGTGGGACTCAACCTCAACAACCTCAAAGGATGTGGTCGACATGCTCAAAGCGAGGGAGAATGCGAACGCAGAAGGGGTTGAGCCGAGCTGCTACCGAAACATCTCTGCACATGTCCGCATGACGTGCATCCTACCCAAGACCTGCTCGTTGTATAACTTGGTCCACACTGCATCTGAAGGCCAAAAACCCGCTGAACACGGTGACAGATGCTGGTTAGCAAGTCTGCACAAGTTAAAACGCCAGTTCCCATCAGTGTCTCTACTAACCTGGTGCCATGGATTGTGCAAAAGCTGTGGCATAACGTCGGTCTTGGCCCCTAGTCCCTGATTGCGGGATGTTCTTAGCTCACCTGCCGAAACCCGATCATCATGCCCGCGATGCAAAGGGAAGCCAAGGCTCTGAGAGCACTGCTCGCTGCTATCGGTAGACTTCTTTTTATCTGAGCCCTGCTGTCCAGATGCAAAGGTGAAAGGCCCAGAGACATAGCACCGAGCATCCCATAGCCTGCACTAAACTTTCACAGATCTCGAGAGTCCGAGATCTCGAGAGCCCATTCATACGTCGCAAAGGCTTAAAGCCTGGCTCGCAAGCCCTGACGGATCCTGTCTGCTTCCTCGCTCCTGGCGCGGCTCATGGATTAGATCTCAGAGTCCAGACGGTACAAAAGCTCGGCGGCATTAAAAAGTTTTCTGAAATCAAGCGAGGTCTCACCACACGCAGGTGATAGGAGAAATATGGGAGCTTCCAGATGATCAGGCTCAGGACATCCATCAACTTCCACCCTGCCCTGCGGCGCTGCAACCACACGGACCGGATCGCAGGAAGGTAATCCTAGGTTGCCACGACTTTGGGACTGGAAAGCTAGAACAGAAAACTATAGAGCCCCTTAAAAACTCCCCATTTCCCCATGAAGCCTGATGAAGCATACCGGTACTATGGGGGACCTAGACAAGCCCAGAATCCGAGAAGGCCGTCACTTCTCCCTGCGGGCCTTCCACCTCTGATTTCTCGGCATCCCGCTCCTTTGCTCTCGTTGCTAAGGAACGGGACTTAAGGCACTATGGTAGGGGCTTAAGAGTTTCAGATTTATGATCTGGGGGTACAAAAAAGTGCGCATGTATCGAGAAGTGTGCGCAAGATATGTGTATATATCCATATACGCATATCTATATCATACGTATCGAAAAATGAATGGGCATCTCCCTCCTGTGGCACGCTAAAAAACTTCTCAACAAGAACGCAGGTTCGCATACGAGATCATGCACCGCTTCTAACTCCCGAAAGTCCATGAACAGAAGTCGGCTTGAGGCGGCCAGCAGCCAGTGCCAACGCCTCACTTTGGGCCTCAGCGAGCGTCTGCAAAGCAGCTAGGGGTTTCTTGAAATTAGTATCCCTTAATCTGAAAGGGTACTCCTACTAGCGGGTTCGTGCGTAGCTAACAAGTACACTTGTAGAAGCTAACAAGAACTACGTCAATCCAGGGCCAGGCTGCGCATTAGCTGCGAAATGCTGCTTGCACTGCGCAAAGGTCGGCCTTGAAAAGTTGATGATTTTGCCCACGCGGCTCTGCACGGCTTCGTCAATGCTGTCTCGCAAGTTGGTGGAAAGAACCTCATAGAACCACACAAAAACCTAGCAGACCTGAAAGTACCCCTGCTCAACCCCTACAAAACCCTATTCTTGTCCCCTATAGAACCCTACAAATGATACCCTTCATGAGGCACCTTCCCATGGGTTCTGGGCCGCGGACGATGACGATCGGCTTGGCATCACGCGGTCTGCTCTGCAAGCCGTCTGTCCACTCGAGGAAAGCCCTAACGATCTCCTTCTTCCCCTTCAGTCTCCAAGGGGGTTCTTTTGTTGGGTTCCTGTTCTTTTCCGGATTCCATATTTACGGTTCCAAAAAGGGGTTCCTGTAAGAGGGTTTCGTTCAGGGTTCTTTAAGGGGTTTTGAATGCTCAGGGCATCGGGTTCCTTCACAAACTTCGGCTTCCGGGCTCTGGGCATCAGAAGTTTAAGGCTAAGGCTTACCATTTTTTTAAGGTGGAGGGTCTAACGGGCTGAGAGTTCTGGGTCTGGCCCCTCATTCCTGAGCCCTGAAACCATCCGAAACCCTAAGCACGCATTCGGCGCCTCCACTTTCACGCTGAAAGCGCTCTGCATGTCACTTCGGCGGCTGAAGATTTGCTCCGCTTCGTCGATAATGACGGCAACCCCTACCCCGTTGGGTCCAGATGCCATCCTCTGCATGCAGATGGTCACTTTACAACTTCCTTGGGTCTAGTAATCGGGACCTTAGTTGCCTTTGTTACAACTCTACAGGCTGGGTACCCGCTGTTGCAAGTGGAGTTTTGCAATGTAGGATTTGCGGATTTGTGTGCGCGTAAAAATGCCAAAGAGCACCTAACTTAACTCCTAGACAAAAACGTGCAGAAATCAAACGTGCAGAAATCAAAAAGAAGGGCTTGTCAACCTCCTTCAATGAATCCTGAAAGGCCGTCGGCGTGTCGTATCCCACCTCCCCCAGCTTCATTTGGAATGCTTTGAGGCCTGTCGAAGCAAAAATTTGTTGAGTGTCGCAGTGGTTTGGAGTTTCGGGTTTTGCAGGTGAGTAGTCTAGGGGTGTTTTTTTTAAGGGTTGGGTGCTTCGAGGATTCCGAGCCAGTGCGACAAGAGGAGATGAAATGAACTTGCTGGACACCACATCTTGCGATACTCTGTCCTCGACACATCTCGACAGTGTGGTCACTATGGAGGCTCACGTAGCTTCGTCGGGGTTTTAGCATGAACGTCTCCGTCAAACTCTTCGTTTCGGCACTGATGGCCAAGAAAGGGCTGTGTCCACGATGTTGTGCGAAGAGGGGAGATGTCGCAAGGGCCAAAAAATATGTCGGCTGAACTTCGTGGTGATGAATATTGTGCTGTCAAGGATGCAATGTCAGTGCAAATCCAATGTCCACCATGGAGCGACATCAATGCTTCACAAGCCGTTATACTTCAACAACCGAAACACCAAACTATATAGCCCTTCTAGGAACCCCTCATAGAACGCCTTAAGGGTTCCTTAACGTCTTCTACCCTTGAAGGAACCGTAACAGCTCACAGATCTCAAGACAGCCTGTCCTGCTTCGGCTGCAATGACCTTCATTGCCTGAGTCCTTCCAGTTGCGGGCGGACCGCAGAAGAGGTGGAGACGCGGCTTGGTCTTTCGTACCTCCACGCCCGAAACTCTTGAGAAAAACGCTATGAAAAGCGGCAAGGTCCCAAAGGCTTGAGCCCTAAGCTCCTATAACCCCTTCTTGAATATTATTATTACGATTTTAGTACTACGATTATTACCTCTCCCCTTTAGAACCATCCTTACGATGATTACCATTGTTACTAGCATTTACTTTGAGTACTACGGGCCAGACCTCCCTTCCCCTGATGAGCCGCGAGGATCTTGCCAGCCTCTCTTGGTGAGACGGATCCTGGGATCTGAGGATGCCTCGGCTCTTGAAGGACCACGGTTTGGGGTTTAGGGTTTAGGATTTAGGGTTAGGGTTTAGGGTTTGAGGTTTAGGGTTTGGGGTTGAGGGTTTACGGCTTCCGTTAGAGGCTCCCTTTAGGGTTGAGGGATTCTGGGAAGGGCTCCCTTTGAAGGGTCTCCTTCAAGGGTGTAGGGTTTAGGGTTGGTTCTTTTCAGGCTTCCTCCTACCAAGGGTTCCCACCCGAGCAGCTTCCTAAGTAATAGGGTTGAGATTTTAGGTCTTGATGGGTCAGGGGTTTAGTACATGAGCGGTTACGGCTTTAGGGTTGTGAGTGGTTGCCAAGAGGCTCCCCAAGCCTCTTGTCTAGGGATCCCTTCGCACAGAAACCCTGCCAGAAGTTTTCCGAACCTCGCCTCATTGTCTTGTTTGGAATGGCTGAAAAGTCGGAAAGGAAGGAGTAAACCTTACTTCTATCAGGAAGGGACACTTGTGAAGATGTCTCTCTTCTGCTCAGGCCCCGCGTGATACTTCCTCATGGACAAGGGGCTTGGAGCCTGGGGCTCAGGACTGACGGTTTAAGGGTCAGAGCTTCCAGGTAAGGGTAAGGGTTCCCTTTTCAGATCGTTAGAGGGTAGCACAGGGTTCTATCATGGGTCGACCTTAAGGGGCAGTATAGGGTTCCATGGTGGGTTGAAAAACACTTAGGGTCGACACTCCATTGGGCTCTTGCAAAAACAGCCTGTGTTCTGAGCATGTCCTACCTACACACTGAGACCCGAGTATCTCCAACGACACATCAGCATCGACCTCCAACGGCTGAAGCATTCCCTCCAGACCATTGGAGGCGGATGAACTCCCATTCGCCTTCGCCTTCTTCGCTCCTCGGCCGCTTGAGCAATGTGTTTGTTGGTTTGGGTCTTGAAATTAACATTAAGGTTTACGGTCTAGGATAACTTCGTCGGCTTAGGGCATATTTAATGGGGTTGAGGGTTTCATGCTTAGCTGTTCGTTGCTTTGCTCTCTGGCATCCGGCATGGCATAGCTCTAAACCTCGCTGCTCTCCCAGCGTCCGTACCCCCACTTGGCAATGATCTCCACCTCAGCTTCTGGGACTTTGTGCGGAGACCACTCCACAAACCCCTGCGCGGCCGCCGACTCCTTGAAGGTCACAAAGCCAAACGGTCGGAGGTCCGCGACCTTCAGATGGCTCTGAAGACGGGTGGAGATGACGCTTCAGCTTAATTTCAGTGCGTCAAAGAAGCCCAGAGATGCCATATACCAATCCCTTCCCTAGAACTGACCCAAGTTCAACTGTGGAAACCTGAAGAACATGATGGGACGTCACACCTTCCAGGGCATCCACAGATCGTCGAAGTCGCCGTACGTTCGGATGTAAGCTTCCAGTTTCTGTCTTTCCACCACATCTCTCAAGGGACCTGATTGACGACAAAGTTGCGAAGCAGCTTCCGGCTTCCGGGGCTGAAAATGAAACTTCGGCTTGCATGTGTTAAAATGCAAGGACAAAGCAGCAGGTTGCATTTCGGGTTCATGGATTGACTGTCTCTCGAGCAAGAATCGGACAGACATTCACTCTCAGCACAGTCACGAACCTTCCACCCGAAACCTGAAGATCCGACGAGCCTTTAGTACTCCTGAACGGCCTTGTAAACGCCCGAAACCGTAACCGTAAATCCTAAACCGAAAACCCGCGGGAACTGGCCCAGAGGCCCTTAAACCGGACACCCGGAAACGTCCCAGCCGACTGGACTGGGCCAGACTGGCCAGGCAACCTTTCGTGCCGTCGCTGGCGCGCATATAAATCCTGGTTCCCATGGCTCGGGGACTGGGAAGCTGCGAGCTCTTCCTGCAAATCCCCGGAAACGGAGGAGGTGCGGAGGATTATGGATTGTTTCGTGTGGCCTTCCGGGAAGTGGGGGAAGACGCATCGGTGTGGGAAGCCAAGCAACGAGCCAAGACTTGCGGTATCAACCGAGTAGGATGACCGAAAACACGAGGTGACGACAACGGTCACCTGACAAAGCAATTCTGTGCGACAGAAGCGTACTCAGTCGCCAGGCATCCCGCATCCCGGCACCGGAATGAGGCAGCTGGTGTAGTCCACTGACCTGGAAGCACTCGATCAGCCAGACTCGCATCTAATCGTTCACACATCGAGAGCTGCAAACCGGTGGGGTCAAGAGGTTCAGGAGAATCGGGATGCAGTAGGAACTCTGACTTGTGCAGGAGCGGCATGGGGGCTTCGGCTTGAATGCAAGCTTGTGGATGTCCTCTTCTTTTTCGGTGTAACTCACCTGTGCATCTTCGTTGCTTCTGCCTTCCTATTGACAGAGCAGTAGAGCACTCTGCGCACATTTAGCGCTATGTCTACGAGTGATGCTTGCCAACCCCAGAGACCTTCCGACTGGTCAAGGGCCTCGTGGCCTAAGCAATCACGCAGCTCTTCGGCTCCATCGCACCAAGGGCTACAGCCTACCCCACAGTATTGGGGTGAATGCCCCGACCAGACCCTGCAGAACTGCCCGAAGCCAGTCGGGTTGCGAGGGCTGCTTATGCAGGGCCTCTTGCAGCTCTTTCTGAATCCTTCCGTTGTCTCGTCGTACCAAACTTCTGCTCCATGGCTTCAAAATCGGAATTGGCAATCGTCTTGACTTCGGAGCTGCTGGGGTGGATGGGCGGCATGGCTTCAATGAAACGCAAGAGCCTTGGGTCAAGTGGCTTCACCACAGTATCCTTGTCTTCAAGATCCATGTCCCATTCCGCGCAGAAGATGAACCTCGTGGGAGTCGCTTGGGCATACAAGGTTGCCAGAATCTCTTCGGCGGGTGTCGGTGTCTTGCGACTTGGCTTTTGCTTTATCTTCTCCTGTGCCCGTTTGCTGACTTTGTTGAAGATGATGCCATAGTTGTGGCCTGTGCCCGGCGAGGCCTGCAGCACCAGTTCCATGGTGGTTTTGTCCTGCGGGCGCACTCGCCCTGA
>CAJNJA010011517.1:0-12800 GCA_905231915.1 Symbiodinium necroappetens | reverse complement strand
ATGCCCCTGCCGGAGGCCATCTGGCTGGTGTTCCTAGTCGTATTCACCGTGTGGGTCGTCTCAAAACACTTCTTCTCTCAGCCGAAGGAGGAGATCAGACCATTGAAAATGCCTCTGCTCTGTGATGCAGTGTAAAAATAGCTAAGTTGTGGGTAGCATTATCTCCGAGCCCTCGTTCGTGTCGTGATGACACGAAAGCCTGCTAGACAAAGGGTTGTTGTTGCCAGCTACCACGTAACCCCCAAAGGCAGCAGGGGTGCATGCTGCAGTGATTGCCATAGGCCATAGACAAGAAAGCAGGCTTGAATTCGACGGGTTCATTGGCTCAGCAGCACCGCCCAGTTTAAAAGGTGGAAAAGCCGATGTTAGTGGGTGCCAAATTTGCCACCAAAACCGCAAGCAGTTGGAGGAAATCAATTCTGGCTGTACCGTTTCAGCTTGCGAATTCCGCATGTGGCACCCAAGATTCTAGCCTTGCATTGTCAAATTGCCAAGCAACATAACAGTGTTGCATAAACGGCAGCCGGACGAGATCAACCGACCATCGCACAAAAATAGTACTATAGTTTGATGTATTCCGGACACATCTCTTAAATCGGTGTCGGGCTGTTTGTCTTATTGTCAATCGCTGTGGTTGGTGGGTGCGAGCCATGAAAGCACCCAAAACAGACTAAGGCTTGCCACCCCCGTGAGCTCGAACCTGCAGCCTGAGCCCTCAAGAAGGCGAATCCGAAGACCCCCAGTTCAGAGTATGTAGGGCGTTTTATTTCTCAGGGTGTAGGGTTTGGGTTCCGGGAAGTCAGGGTTTAGGGATGTTTGGGGTTGAGGGTTCATTGGGCTTTCAGGTCACGTTCCTTATATAAATATCTTCGTATCTTGTAGCATTACTATCACCGGAACCCAATATTTCGCATCACCTGTCGGTGCCAGAGTAAATGTCATGTGGAAACTCCCTTCCCCGGCCCCAGGAGAATCCTCAAAGAGGGGCCTAAAGCCAACAAAAGCATGTCCCAGGAGGCAGGTGAAGAAGTCGACAGACACCGCGAGTCTTGCCTGTCTTTGCCAAGGCCTAGGCCTAGGCCCAGCTTCAGAGTGCAGTTCAAGACTACCCGGAAGCAGTTGGTTGATCGCGGATGCTTCGTTGTTCGTTTGGGGGTGGGGGCAGGGCGTTGGCCCTGAATACGCTGCCAAGGAAGCTTCACTGTTCGGGAAGGCGGGCCAGGCACTCTACAAGTGAAGGAATCTCAGTTGAGAAGGGCATACACAGTAGCGCTTGTGTCGCACGCTGCTCGGTTGAAGGGTAACAGTGACATGCGAGTGAAGACGGGTGTTTCCGGAGCCGAAATCCTCGAGACGGTGCCGGCGTCGACTTCCGTTGTGACTCAGCTACTATAAGGGCCAGGCTAATTATCAAAGTTATTCCTTTTCGTTCTGTGTTCTAATCAGTCGTGCTACACTATGCCCAAAACTCTACTCTGATGATTCAGGCCAAGAGCAGGCCCGCACTCTTCAGAGTCCTATTGGCCCGAAAGACTTGTCGGAGCTATGGCATCAGAAGCGCAGATGTCTCATGCAAGCTACTAAAAACCCAAAAGCCCTAAGCTAGACCATGCTCGACCATTCAGCTAACGTAAAAGGCAGTATTGATTCAGATTCGTGTTGTTTTCCAGGGTTGCAGGAGGTCTGCGGTGCCATGGACCTTGCAGCAGCCTCGCCGCGCAAGGTGCAACTTCAGCTGTCAGTGTACTGTTCTATCTGCTGCTGCTGCTGCTGTTGTTGTTGTTGTTGTCGTCGTCGATGTTGTTGTTGTTGCTGCTGCTCTCAGTATGCTCATGACTGCGAATGTGAATATGAGTACCATGATGATCGTGAGTATCTGTGCGATGACTGTTTTCATTGCTCGTGTCAATCTCATGGTGCAATTTGTATTGCAGCATCCCACTGCGTTGACATTTACTATCACTGATCACCACGGGAACCTAGCTTGCTTCAAAGAGGCCTGAGGGAAAAAACACTTGGCAGCATGCCACTACGCTGACTAGGGCGTGAGAGGATGTGACAGGCCATGACAGGCCTAGGAGTAGGGTTTAGGAGGGCTGTTGATCGGGTTTCATCAACGAGTCCTACGATTCCATCGAGTTTCGTGCGCTGAGCAAGGATCTGGCGTTACATAGAGCTTCGTTTTTCCGCCGAGAGACGGTCACATGCTGTGCTTGTGAGACTGTGTCCACTCCACTGGCCTCCGCCGAAGGATGCGGACAGCTCGCCCCCACCTAGCTTTGCCAGCGCCGCTTCGGCTGCACAGGTCCCAAATACGGGTTTTGTTCTGAAGCCACCTTCCTCTACAGACTTGTCACGCCGGTGCAGGACTTAGGCGACTGCCGATCCCTTTCGCAACCGGGGGCCAGTGACTGGATGTGTGGTAGGCAAGCAACCCTTAGGACATTCCGACTCCTGCAGACAGAACCCCCTAAACCCTAAACCCTTAGCCCTAAACCTCCCTCGAACGCCATGCCAGCCTTGAGCGAGTGTATGAGTCGAAACCTTAAACTCTTTTCTGCGAATCGCAAAATCCTAAACCCTCAACTCTAAGCTGGTCTGTCTCAGGCAGTGCTCCGACGGCTCTCTCACTTAGACTCTTGTCGGCAATAGAATTCCTGACTCACAGCTCCGTCTCGTGTCCTTGATACGATTCTGGGGTCAGGCCTGGTGTTTTGGTATCTCCATACTTCTTCTAGTCTGGTGAGAGAGCACCAGTGATGGATCATGGAGGGTACGTGTTGGTCGGTCTCTTTTCCTCCCTCTGCTTTCGGATTGGATTGCCGTGGGCAGCCTCGCAGTGCTGTTACTCGTCTAGCTTTTGCTGTCTTCATTGTTATCGGTGGTTTTGAGAGTGCCAGGGCTGGGTTATTGGTGTGCTGACACATGAAGATTGCGATGATGACTGCTGTGCTTCTTGTGGAGTTGCCGGTTCTTCATCTGCACTTTCCTTGTGTTGCACCTGTTTTTCGATCGCGACGAACACGGTTTCTCATATGCTGGCCGTTCGTGCTGATGTTTTCTCTTATTCTACTTCCCGCGCCGCTGTTCATGAAATGTTTCTGCACTACTGCTCTGTTGGTCATGTTGTTCGCCCCAGGCTGCTGAGGGTTCCAGTGGTTGCCGCCATGTTTGCTGGTTTTTCTGCCGCTCGCGCTCACGAAATGGAACCTCGCGAGTTCCAAAGCCTATATAAGCGGTCTGGGGTTTTGTTTTTGCTAGTTGAGGGGGGTATCCTTGCGATGGCACTTCGTGCTCCGTGCGTCTGCGCATGTGTTCATTGCTCGTCTTGTGCCCACTCATTGGAACTTCCGTGTCAGTTCCCGGCAGTGCGACTTGATTCTATATTAAAGTAGCCTAAGCCTCAGGGATCTTGGAGTCTTGGCGTGCATCATCCACCCTCCCGAGGAATCAAAGTTCTCCAGCCAGATCGCCAGGGCACAGCAAGAGGCCGGTTCAACCATACAACGTCAACAGATGACCTGCACAGGGGTCTTAAGGATATTGTTATGTCTTCGAGCTTATAGGAGCGTCCCTAATTTGGAGATCCCTGCATGTGTTCTTACAATATAACTACCCACCTTGTGCGAAGAGTAGGCAACCTTTGACCAACAAGAGGTACTACGATCTCTATATAATCCTAAAGGCAACCCCCCTAAGCCCGTTTACCTGTAGAGAAGCGTGTGAGGCAAAACCTACATAGTTTCTCCGTGAAGCTCTAAACCCTCTCTGCATTGCCCGAGTTGCGAGAGTCTAACCCCTAAACCCCTAAACCCCAAAACCCTAAACTCCTAAAACCCCTAAACCCTAAACTCCTAAAACCCCCAAACCCTAAACCCTAAACGAGCCGAAAAGCGAAAGCACCAGGCGGAGCGGCTCCGTGAGTCCACTTTGACCTGGGCTGTGGCGCTGGCTAAGGACCATTTTCGTCTGGGCTTTGGTCTAATATAGCATCATAGAGTATAGCACAATATAATATAACATAACATAATATAACATAATGTAACACAACATCATATAATATAAGGTCTTCGGTGGGTTTCGGTGGCTTTTCTGGTGGTTTTGGAGTTTGATTGAGGTTGGAATTAGGAAATATTACGTAGGGCTTTAGGCGCAACGAGCATGGAGGACCCGACGGCCACGGGGCGTAAATGCGTGTGAACGTCGATCATGATTTCAGGCAGAGGTCTCTGGAGTGGAGGTTTAGGGTTCATGCCGGCGCCCTCGCGGAGAATCTGAGGTCTCGGGGCTCAGTCGTGAGAACGTACAAGTCCTAAGCCCGATGTCACAAGCCACTCCAGACTGCAACAGGACGCCGCAATGGCAGAGCGTCGAGCCCAGAAGTACATCTTGAACTCCTGCTTGAGCCGGCAAGATGAGACACTTAGAATCAATGTAAAAACATGCAGGCATTACGAAACCGATGAAGTCGCAAATAAGCTGCACATACCTACATTCTTCAGGTATACTTTGTACCCTTCATCATCTCTGTTTGTCGTGCATATCTCATCATTCCGATTGAGCTTGAAGTGAAGCTGGCCGTCTTTTGCATCTTTGTGCTTCTCTTCATCCCATTCTCCACGTCTCGCTCTCCAGTTATCTCTATAGTCTGCACGTCTACAGCAAATGGATGGCAGCATGTACATACACGTTTGTGCATGCTTTGTCAAAGCATCTCTGGATGCCGAGGTATCCTTAAATGCCTGAAATCTCCGGACTCCATTCTTCACTTCCGGCGGTATGGGCGAAGATTCGTAAATCGATCTCCGGAACTTCGTGTATGTGCACCTCTTCGATGAACAGGTAGACACCCGACAGACATGATCAGGTCAGAAATATCTACATATATCCATATCTATATCCATGTCTATATCCCAATCTGTATCCCAATCTATACCCGTATCTGTAGCCGCAACCATATCTATAAATAGATTCACCTGTATGTCTGTTGTTCGGCTATGTGCCATACCATATTTATGTATGTGCCAAGGTATATGTACAGGCAACCTGCGATGCACGTACACAACAAAATCCACGACCGAGCTACACACATTTACACGTACACAAAGATATCTCCACCTACACTCGCCGCAACCCGAGAAGCAGTTACTTGCGGGCATCTCGGAGCTTCTGCCAGCTCAGATCAGCCCAGAGGATGCATGCATGCGCATGTTGATGCACGAACCAAGAGCGTTTAAAGTTGTCAGCGGCAGATTGGAAGAGAAACAATGAGAAATGATTGTCTCTGAGTGCTCCCCTTGGGACCGAGTGAAGAGAAAGGAATACCGAAGATCCAGCTTGCATGAGGCACTCTCTTCTCAAGGTGTACGGCATTTCCTGGAGTGTTCTGCATGTGCAAATACTGGTCGAAAGAGACTTTGCACTCTGTAGAGGAACGCAGCATTCAGATGGTGACCCTCGTTGAAACGTTGCTTGCAGAATCTCATTTGCAGGCACATGTCCCTGCATACTTGCATGTGTATGCCTGCATGACTGTATGCTGGTATGCTTGTATGCCTGTGTGCTTGCCTGCATGTCTGTATGCATGCATGTATGTATGTACGTACACATATAGGTGCATGTATGTATGTCTGCATGTGTGTACATATGTATTCACGTATGAAAGAATGTATACAAATGAGTATGTGTGTAAATGAGTATGACGTATGCATGCGTGCATGGATCTTCCAAGCTGCCCAGGTTTTCATTTATTATGAAGGGCATGTCCGAGGTATTGCAATCGTGGCTCGGCAAAACTCAGCTTCCCTTATAGTGTCAGGCTTCAGCTTGCAAGCCCAAAGACACGCAGCCCTGAAGTTGCGCCTGTGCACGCGGGACTTGGATTCCCTGCTGTAATCATCTGCAATCTATAACCCCTAGTCCCGCAACTGAGACCATAAATAGGAGCCTACATGGCAGTAAATCCAAAGGCGGCAGAAACTTCAACCCTAAACTCGCTGCCGAGGCAGCTGCGCAGAATGGACCACCTCGAGGTGCGACCGGTGCAAGACAGTTGCCGGGATGCTGCAATCAACTATCCCAGGGAGACGAAAGGCGAGGGTAACTTTCGTCGCCCGAGTTCGGGAAACGAGCCCAAACCCACGAACCCTAAGATGCTTGTCGCCAGAGTAGCATTTTGTAAGCGAGGCACAGATATTCCAAGATTGCCGAAGGCCGGCCCGATCCGGCGTCGTGAACCTTACCCCGCCCTCATTTTTTTTTCGTGGTGTTTGGGCCGAACCGCACAGAGACTCGTCCTCATACTGATCATCGTGGTAGCTGTCGTGGTCATCGTCGTCCTCATCATACCACTACCACAACCAACGTCGTTGTTGTACACTATCATCAACACCTTACCACCACCCCTTTCGGCGCCGTGCTCGTCCCCCCTCTCATAAGCACCGTGCCACCCAGTTACACCATGAGGCTTTTAACTCTAAACCCGAAACCCTCAAGCAAATCCTACTTCACAAAAACGATCAGGGTTTGTGGTCGGTGGAGGGTGTGATTCTTTACGACTTCGAAACTTAACAGCAAAGCCCCTGTCCGGTAAGCTTGTTTATGAGCTGTGCCCCGGCAGCAATCATAGGAAGACTATTGCATAGTACTGGTAGTAGTAACTATTATAGCAGTTTTTGCACTAGTAATATAGTAGTAATAATATATTTGATATTCCCAAGGCTTTTTGACCGCAGAGCTCAACCCCAAAATTGCAAACTCCACCCGGCTTCAGGCTCAGTGGCGCGAGGCGGAGCCACTGCATTGGTCAAAGGTGCGTTGGGGCTTCGGGTTTAGGGCTTTAGGGGCAGATTCCTTCTCAGTCGCCTAAAAAGCCCCCGATCCGACGCATTACGGTTACGGTGATGCTGATGAGTCTGATGCCGCTGCGACTCGTGGTGGTCATGGTGGTGTTGTCCATGTGTCTCCTGCAACCTCATTTGGAACTTTACCCGCGTCGTCACCTGTTTGGTTGTGGCTTTCTCGTTTGGGGGCTGGGCTGCTGTGACTGCGGTGGAGATGATCGGGGAGAGCTTGTCACTGTCGAGCTCCAGCCTATGCAGCCTTACGTGCGTGACCAGAAGTCCCATGCCCCCATGGAGGTGCCTGTGCCGGACTGCGACACCACCAGCATCCAGGGCCGCCTGTGCCAAGGGGAGGCGCCGCGGAGGTGGTGGTGTTTGCAAGCTAATACGGATCCTCACGATGTTGATGATGTTTGTCTTGATGATGATGATGATGATGATGATTATGCTGTTTGCTTGAGAGTGGTCCGGTGCAGAACCTGTAGCGAGGCCTTGAAGAACCGGCACTTCGACGGTCGAGAGAAACGGGAGAGACACTCCTTGATTTCCGAGAACTCTCCAGATGCACTTGCCGGAAGATTTGGGTTCTGGTGCCAGTCTGGTCTTTCTTCGTGCCTGTGGTCGTCTTGTGACACCTTCCCTGGACAGACATCGCACTGTTGACAGAGGCTCTGCACTCATGTCACACGGCGCAACATTGCAAAGTCCCTTCGTTCTGCGCAGCTCCTCGAGATGAGTCCAACGGGAAATCCAACCGCACTGAGCAAGTGGCGCCCGATATTCTCGAATGCTCTGCCCTGAATAGCTGCTGGGCAGCACATCAGCGTTGCATAGGCGACAGCCAGGCAGCGTCTATGCCAAAGGCATGCACGTATCTGCAAGTACTGCCAGGATAGTGAAGCTGGTTAAGGGGTGGATGAAGAGGAAAAGGAAAAATACGAAGAAGAAGAAGAAGATGATGTTTATGATGACGATGATGAAGATGCTGATGATCGCGATAAGACGTGTCGCTTCGGAACTCGAGCCTGTGCTCAGAGAGGTCCGGGACGGTTCAAAAGACGAAGGTGCGGTTTTGGGGTTTAGGGGGTTCCCTAAACCAAATTACTAAACTGAACCCTAAACCTTAAGCCCTGGGCCCCTAGAGGTGCCGGTGCGGGACTTCCAAACCAGCGGCCTCCAGGGTCGCCTTTGCCAGGTGGAGGCCTGGAGACCAGGGGGGGGGGGGTCTCGACACCGGAGGATTCCAATTCCTGCGAGGAATTTCCTCCGCTCTTCTAGTCTAGGCTTCCCGGCTGATTTTGGCAAAGGCTGGGTTCAACAAACCGATGGCGCTATTTCTATTGCTGCGATAGTTCGTCGTGGAAAGGATGACGAAAGGTGGTGAGGTATGTGGTGACGATGTCGTCACTGCTGCTCCTGCTGCTTCTACCTCGTGACGATGATGGGTGAGTAGTAAGTAGTGAAGCTAATAGTGGTGATGACGCTAGATGAATGCTATTGGGTTTGCTGATTGCTGTTGAGGACGAGGATGATGCTGATTGATGATGATGGTGGTGCTGATTTGCAGGGTTCTATCGACGGGAGTTATTATGGCGATGGTGATTCTGGTGACGATGACGGCCCCTGTTTTTTGGGTTTTATTTTGTTGCATACCATACGCATGCTGTGTAGGGCTTTGGGGGAGGAGTATATAAGCGCTGGGTTGTCAGTGTTTTCATATTAAGCGCGAAAAGTTAAAGGGCAACCGCAATGCAAACTGTAAGGCGTGTAGCACCTGGCCTGATGTTGATCCATGGAACGCGGTCCAGCTCTGTGCCATCATCATCAGAACTTTTGCTCTGTTGCCAGCCGTGATGATTTCGATGCTACCTACCTTCGGCACCAGCGCAGCAAACCCACATGCACATGGTGGTCAGATGGAGTGCGACCTGGTTCTTGCCAGGAACCTTGGGCTCAGACATTGAAGCTGCATGCAAGCCATCGGCTGCCAGATGAGCACGCGGTGCACGTCGTGGGCCACCCGCCAGAGCCACATGGTCATGTTCATGCTGCAGCACATGATGCTGCACTATGCCATTGCCGGATTCCGGGCCCAAGCTCTCACACTCCAATGACTCTAATGCGTAAATCTTCAACACCTCTGGCTTTAGGCATTGAAACCTGAACCCGGAATGCCGAGACACTCAACCCCAGACCGTGGGGCTTTGCAGAGGCATTCAGGTTCCTGGGCCTCCCAAACTCGGATACTCAGAGATCGTGCGCCCCTAATTCGTGTTTCGCTTCTGCGTCCCTTGCTTGCAAAGATGCACTTCGGTATCCTAAATCCTGCACGTGATTGGTATGTTATTCTGGAAACAGGAGCTGCTAGAGCGGTGCTGTCAGCACGAAGAGGCCGCTTCTGCACAGCGCCGGTCAGGGTTTGGAGTCTAGATTTTCCCGATTCAAGCTTTCTTGCGAGGTTTTGGCCAGAGGAGTTTGGGCTTGGGGGAGATTTTGTGGTTCAAACTTTGAGAAGTCTCCTGCGAGGATTTAGAACTGGTTCTGGAATTTGGGTTTTTGGTTTTGGGTTTGGTTTGGGTTGGATTGGCAGATTCAGGGTTTGCATAGGATTTGGTTGTGTTCTTTTTCCAATCCGCATGCTTCATATCGATGGTGTTTGGGCTTTCAAGGTGGTCAGGCTGTCCCAGCTGCAACGGGTGGTTCAGATTTTTGGGGGATAGGACTTTCGAGAGAGGTTGGCTTGTGAGGCTTCGGCCTGTTACAGAGAGACCCAAGAGTGAAACCCTAAAGGCCCTAAAGCCCAAATAACCCCTAAACCCTCTAAGACGTATGACAGCACCAAGTGCAGCAGAGGCGTTGGAAAGAGCGAAGGCTGTGAGAGCAACCGCATCGGGCTTGAACAGTCTAACAGCGACAACAGCCGTGAGAGTCGTCGTCGTCGTCGTCGTAGAGTCACAAGCACAGTAGTAGTCACAGTCGTATTTGCAGCAGTAGCAGCAGCAGTGGTAGCAGCTACAGTGGCAAACCATGATAGCACTAGCACCAAGAAGAACAGCAGAGAACGCCCGCCACAGGCTCTGGGCTCGGAGCTCCTGCAGCTGGCAAGGAGGTGCTGGGAGAGTTGTGTGTGGGCAGTGGAATGGTGGGCTTGGGGCTAAGATATCGGGATCTAGGGATGTACGGCTTTTTCGGTTCTTCACAGCTTGGGGTTTGCAGAGCGTTTTCGTTGTGGGCTTGCGGGCCAATAGGCCCCTGCATCCCGAGCATTCCGTACACCGTGGAACTCCATTGCAAATTTAGACGCCCCTGGTTTGAACTCAGGGCCCAGGTTTGTTTGCCCTGGGAAGGCTTCTCGAAGTGGAGCTTGTGCGCGATGCCGCCTCGCAAAGTGCGGCCAAAGACGTAGGAGGAGGCGCTCCGGAGCAGAGCGGGTAGGATTGGAGCTGTTCCGGCTTTATGAGTTCCGGGATACTGATAATCTTTGGGAATCGAATGTTCAGATTTAGGGATTCGTGGGTTTACTTCAAGGATCTAGGTTTGGGGTCCAGAGAATTGTATAAGTAAGCCTGGACAACAAGATTTAACAAGTGTGAGCGTCAAAAACCGCAGTATCAGCACCCTGCTGTCTCCACCAACACCATCCTCCTCCTCCTGCTGCTCCTCCTCCTTCCTCATGGAAACGAGTGTCGCCGCTGTCACCCACCATTCCCGTCATCACCGTCACAACCATCATCATCAGCATCAGCATCAGCACAGCATCAGCATCAGCATCAGCATCAGGATCGGCATCGGCATCAGCATCACCATCACCATCACCAGCATCATCACCATCACCATCACCAGCATCATCACCATCACCATCACCAGCATCAGCATCAGCATCATCATCATCATCATTTTCATCATCATTTCAGCATCATTTCATCATCATTTTCATCATCATCACCATCATCATGGTCATCATCATCACCATCATCATGGTCATCATCATCACCACCATCATGGTCATCATCATCATCACCATCATCACCATAGCAGCAACATCAACACGACCTCCAACGAAATCACCATCATCATCATCATCGCTACGACCACCAGCATGGACATCTTCACAACCCCATGATATTTCCGGTCATAGGTTTCATTGATACCCTGGCCTCGTGGGTGGCAATGACTCAAGCCAAGGGTAGAGCGGGACTTGTTGCAAAAGACTCCTCGCCTTGGGCAAATCTCGGTCGAGGCCATGGTGAGCAGGAAGCAAACCTGGAGGCCATGTTGTCGCTCCTCGACAGCACGTTGACCCATGCAGAAGCTGGCAAGTTCCGGTGATATTTGGAAGCCAAGGGGTGGCTGGAAACAGCATACTTACTTGACCACAAACAAGCACTTCTGACAAAAGACAAATCGAGCCAAATACAGGGTTCATGCCATTGATACGTATGATATGGCAACCGCAGTAGAGGAGTAGGAAGTGGAGGACTGGAGGGGGAGCGCAACAGCAGCAGTACCACAACGGTAGAAGCCATGTAGGTATAAGCGAACTGACAAATATTTTTTCAATATTACGCACAAGAAAATATTTGCACCCAAGGCGTCAAGTAGTCATTCTGGAAACATGAGGCGACGTCCATATGCCTTTTTCGAATCACGAGCTACTAACAAACCACCAACTCACTTTCGTGTTGGCTTCAGATACTGCAAGCATCCGTAATCGCACCGAACTTGCAGCGAGACGGCAGTCACGACGACAACCAGGATGACATCGTCGACGACGGCAACGATGTTGCTGCCGATGGCAATGATGATAATTGGGTCGACTATTAGTGTTGTTTTACAGCTATCACTATTACAATGGTGATAGTCATTATTGTGATTATTGTCATTGCTGTTGTTCTGCTTCTTCTGGGCTTATTCTCATTTTCACTATCGGTATTAGCATGGCTACTGGTGCAATTGTCATGTTATCATTTTTAGGCTTATTGTTATGACTGTTGATGTTCCGGTTATGTTGCTATTGAGGATGTCGTCGTCGTTGTTGTTGTCGTTGATGTTGTTGCAGAGGTGGTTGTTGTGTCTTGTATGCTGCATGATGTTGCTGTTTGTTGCAGGTTATTTTTGGTTTGTGATCTTTGGTATATAAATTGTGGTTTGTGGTTGTTGCTCGTTGTTTGTTGTTTGGCTGCTGTCGTCATTGTTGTCGTTGATAACTTGGCTGCTGGTGGTGTTGTTGTTGTGGTTGCTGTTGGTGCTGGTGTTGGTACTGGTGCCGGTGTTTCTGCTGCTCTTTTTCGTGGTCGTTTTCTTCTTGTTCTTGCTCTGGTTGTTCTCGTTTCTGCTTNNTGTGGTTGTGGGTTGTGGTATGTTATACGTTGTATGTTTTATGCGGTTTGCGGTTTATGGTTTGTTGCAGTATATAGCTCTGGCCGCGTGTCTTCGCGTGCGTCTTCGTGTGGCAGCAGGTGCCCTAGCAAAGCTCCACCCCCGTGCCAAGGTCCATGCAGCTGAAGATCGACGTCTTGCAGCAGGCGTTTCCGACTTGAGCCTGAAAAGCCATCAGCCTTACTTAGCCTTAATAATTAGACCCTTTTTTCCGACATTTGCACTTTATTCAGGTAGTTTCACGACCCTTTCTCAGAACGCACCCCTGGCAGGATCCACCGAATGACTTGCATGAGTCTCATTTCTGTTTCCTGCTGCACGGAGGATTCCGGTGACGGCCCTGCAGTCCTGCTATCCTCATTGGAATTATGAGATCCCAGAGAGCTCCTTTGGTGACTTTAGGTTTGGGTCGCTACACCCCGAGGTTCCCCGGAGCCTGGCATTTGCAACTGCAGAGGACTCCCACGATCTTCAAGCGAGGGTGGAGGCTCAAGAGGAAAGAGGCCCCTGTGGCTGTTGCGGTTGGGGTCACGTATATAGTATTTCGACTGTCACTGTGACTGCGACTGCTGCTGCTAC
>CAJNJA010011516.1:3065-13615 GCA_905231915.1 Symbiodinium necroappetens | reverse complement strand
GTTTAGGGTTTAGGGTTTACCTGGCCTTCCCCGCATACCCAAAAATTCAGCCAAGGCTGTACAGACCTCTGAATTCTTGAAGAATCAGCCATTGCCTCAAAATCAGCCCGAGATACCCAAACATCAACTTCGAGGGCCATTCGTGAGTTTGATCCCGGGATTTGCTTTCATCAGAAGTGTCGAAGGCTATTCATGTTTTCTATCTAGGAAATCACTCTATGTCGCTGGCCGCGATCGGTCCATGTGCCAGGTTGCTGGCTCTGAGAGTATACTTCAACTTGATCAGGGTTTATATAGGGATACGGGGTCTATAGGGCCTGGGGTTTGCAGTGGAGCTTATAGGCCATGGGATTCTTGACAGGTCCCTGGACCAAAATGCATTTGGAAGCTGCTCCTTTGTTTGGAAACGCTACAACCAGGGAATCGGTGGTGTAGGATCGGGAAAATCAATTTTTTCCTTCGGCCCATGGGCCATTGTCTCTGCATGGGGGCCAAGTGGTGCTGAAGATCCTGGATGAGTGCCCCATTGCTTCTGCACACTTGTATTGTACTGGACATGAGACCAGATTGCTGCTTGCTGCACGCGCATAATTGTGAATGCACACGGTTGGCCTCGACATCTCCAGTGCTCAAAGCTTTTTTGCTGTAACAATGGCAAAGCATGAGCTGCTGGGGTTGCTCTTGGAAGCTGATCCACGGCTTGAACAAGCAGTTCGTGACCTAGGCCCATGCCCCAGACCATTAATGTTTCCAAGCAGGACTCAGAGAAAAATATAAACCCAAGATGATATATTGACTGAGCCCAGGTCTATGGGGTATGCCTGCCTCATTCTGGAATGATGCCCTCAGGGTCATGTACCCCAATGAGAAGGTCGGCACTGAATGACTCATTGTCTCGGCTGTTTAGGCCATGAGCCTGCATCTTGCTTGCAAGTAATTATAGTGTGTGTGTGTGTATGTGTATGAGCATGCAGGCAGAAAGTCTGCCTATGTGAACCACATGCAACATGTGGTATCTCAGGTTACATCCTCATCTGGAGAAGGCGGCTTTTCCAGCTCAGGAAGCTCCGTGGAGCCATGACGAGGATCGATGGCCTCGCAAGTGCCGGTATGAGCTGCAGGTACTCTGTTGTACATAGAGCATGCTGCAGGGTTTAATTGGCCTAGCTGCTATAGATGTCACCTGGGGCTTCAGACTCGAAAGACCGGTGCACTGTGAGTGACATTGCCGGATACAGAGCACAGTGTGTGTGTGTGTGGACATAACAGTGAGAACTGCACAGGTACCTACAGCTGCTGCTGATGGTTTCGCCAGACCCTGCTTCACGTCTGAAAGCCGTGGCCTTACTGCATGGAGTACGTCGAGCGCTGCTGATCGTGCTGCCACAGATTGACATGTCGATTGCAAGCAGCTAGCATACATCCGATTCTGCTTGGGGGCTCAATACACCTAGCAGGGCAGTGCGAATAGTTTTTTTTCGAGGGCCTTTGAATCATGGCTGGGATGCTCAATCTAGAGGGGCTTGCTACCCAATGGGAGGGAGATGAGACATTGCGACGACGTGTGCTAGAGCACCACTGCCTTTTGCAGTGGAAGGATCCAAAGAGCACAGGAGTTGCCAGCATGAAGCATGCGAAGATGAACTTCATCGTATTGAAACCCCTCTTCGAAGTTTGGGCTACAACCTCGCCGCGACCAAGAACCCCTTCACTATCCGAAATCAGGAAACAGGCCCTGCTCATGCATGTGTGACAGAGTGTTACTGCAGCCCCAAAACGCTCGGGTGAAGCCACAAAGTTCCGAAAACAACAAACCCTATTCCTAAAACCCGAAAACCCTAATATAAACCCTGAAACCCTATAAACCCTAAAACCCTATATATATATATGTATCCCTAAAACCCTAAAACCCTAAAACCCTAAAACCTTAAAACCCTAAAACCCTAAAACCCTAAACCCTACAATACTCTCACATGTGTTATGTTCTCTGTTGTTAGCTTGTTTGTGTGTGTGTGTGTGTTTGTCATTGTGTTTGTGTGTGTGTGTGTCTCTGTGTGTGTGTGTGTGTCTGTGTTTGTCATTGTGTTTGCTTTTGTTTGTGTGTGTGTGTGTGTTTTTGCATGCCCTGTGTCCCAGTGTTGGTGTGGTGACCTGGAGGTGCTCAAGCTACCCTTCTTCATGTTCCTGACCCCAAAGGACCGGCTCTGGTATGTGATTCTTGGGGCTTGCGCAAGCATTGCTCCCTTTTCATTAGAAGACTTGGGTCTGCAGCCCGAAGCCAGGAGCCTCGACATTATTGTGCTGCACTTCCTTTTGTAGTGTTTACAGAGTATGAGCAGTAGTAGTAGTTGCCAAGGATCCGGACCTTCGTTCACTGAAACGACTCCTTCTGGCAGCTTGGTTCCCCGAGAGGCTCCATGAGCTTGATGCGCCAGTGGTTGTAGCTCGGATGTTTGCTGGCTTGTGCTGTGTTCATGTATCGGGTGGTTGCTGAGGGATATGCTTCCATGTGGTGAGACCAGGTTGATCCTGCTGAGACTCATGATGAAGAGGATTATGATCTGGAGGAGGAGGCAGAGGAGGGAGAGGAAGCTGTGGTGCCACCTGCAGTTCCCGAAGGATCTGATACTGCAGCTGTTGAAGGATCTGATGATGTGGGGGGGGCAGAGGATGAAGGCCTCCTCGGGGAGGCACTTGTGGAAGAGGGCATGCCTCGAGTTGAGGCAGTTTGCAGTCCTGAGCCTAGGGAAGATGATGATGTGGTGATGGTTTCAGATACTGAGTCTGCAGTGCAGACTCCTGTGCACAAGCCCATGAGATTGAACTCACGCTCGGGAGAGAAGCCCGAGTTCCATGTGCCTGAGCGACTTCGCATCCTCAAGATGCAGTTGGAAGCTGTGAAGTGTTGTGACTGCAGTTCATAGAGCATTGTTTGCTGTAATCGGTTATTTTCTGCAAACCCACATCCCAAAGAGTGCATGATTTGCAAACCCTGTGATGTGATCCGAGGAAGGCTCGTGATGCCCATGCACACAAGGCAGCATCGTCGGCATCAGTGGGTTTCTTTGAAGCATTCGGTGGTAAAGTCTAGCAATTTGTGATCATGACTGGTAGTATGGCAATAGTGTGAGATTGTTTGCCTAGAATAAGGAATGATGGACTACCAAGACACGGTGCCCTATGATGCTGATGCAGTGCACGCTAAGATCACTCAGCTGCCTGAGGTAGTTGACCTGAGTAATGATAAGGACTGCAAGGACTTGCCGGGATGGGCAGGTGTGTGAAACCGCTGACCTTGTGGCAGAGGCGGTCGTGACGCAGGAAGTGGGGCAGCCTGCTGAGGTTGCTCCCACTGTGCTGTGTGATGGTGCTGCTGTTGCATCAGAGGGACATGTGGCCGAAGAGGATGCAAGCTGCCATGCTGGGCAGCCTGAGGTTGCTCCTACTGTGCTGTGTGATGCCGCTGCTGCTGTTGCAGTAGAGGGACATGTGGCTTTTGAAGAGGATGCAAGCTGCTCTGCTGGGCAGCCTGAGGTTGCTCCTACTTTGCCGTGTGATGGTGCTGCTGTTGCAGTAGAGGGACCTGTGGCAAGCGAAGAGGATGCAAGTCTGGAGAAGCAGAGCGCAGACACTGAGGGGCCAGCGGCTACTACAGAGGATGTTGATGGCCCTGCTTTCCCCAGGCCCTTCAAAAAAAGAGTTCCCAACCCAGTGTACGCCCGTCTGACGTCATATTTGCATGAGGCGGGAATGGGATGTTGGGACATGCTTGCTTGCATATGTGTTGCATCGATTCATCTGCATAACTATAGTGATCTGTGAGGTGGTTGTATCGAAGCAGAAGCAGGATGAGATGCAGAAGGCTTTGAAGGAATCAGACAAGAAGAATCCCAAGAAGACTAAGAAGGCTAACCCAGACAAACCAAAGGGAAAGCCCGGAAGGCCACGCAAGAATGCAGCACTTGGCAGTGCTGAGGTTTCCTCCAGTTCTAAGAAGGATGTGGATGAGCGGCCTGCTGAAGCAGCCCCAGCCCCGAAGCCGAAAGCCAACAAGAGAAAGGCAGCCGAGCCCGAAGTCCCCGCAAAACCCAAGGCAAAGGCAAAAGGAAAGGCCAAGGCCAAAGGCAAGGCCGAGGTTGAGAGTGTGGAGCCGATTGCTGCAGCAGGTGCAGCTGTGGAGGCTCTGGTGCCACTTGCCGATGAGAGCCCGAAGCCCAAAGCCCGTGCAAAGGCGAAAGGTAAGGCAAAAGCAAAGGCTGTGCCAGCCGAAAATCAGGGAGTGATTGCTGCAGACCAGGATGCTGCCGCTGATGTGCCCAAGCCCAAAGCCCGGGCAAAGGCCAAAGGAAAGGCCCAGGCGAAGCCGAAGGCTGATGAGGCTGAGGACCCCAAGGTCAAGAGGCGCCGAATCAGCAATATCAGAAAGAAGCACCCCGAGCTTGCCAACCTGCCGCTCTTTGAGTATGTTGAATTGTCAGTGTACTGGACTCGATGTGGGGTGGGCATCAAGTTGAAGCAGGGTGCTCTGGATGGGAAACAGGACGGATCGATGTTTGTGTGTGTGTGTGTGCGTGGGTTCTGGGTTGTGGTCCTCTTATGTTTGTGCTTGCCCCACCCCTGACAGGTTATCTATGTCAGCAACAAGCGCCTCCCAATGCAGGCCAACATTGATTGTGCCATCGATATGGTTGCTCCTTCTGCAATAAGTGGCAAAGGTGTTTCAATGGCTTTGTGCAGCCTGTCATGTCAATGGTCTGAGGCGAAGATCTTGGAAGTTGCCATGGGTGATTGGTCTGCTGTGTCAGATGTCCTCGAGGACAAGAAGAGAAACTTCCTTTCGCGGCCCATGTAATTTGTGGATCGATGCACTGCATGAATTATTGCAGATTTCAAGAAATTATTTTGCCAAGTGCAATGTGATGAGCTATGGGAGCCTCCAGCGCATCCTTAGACGATGTGTTTGTGCTGTCTGTAGTTTTGCATGGATGCATGCATAAGCATGGCATCTGCATCTGCATATGTGTGCCACTTCGTGTCAGAGTGTCGTGCGACCTACGAGTGATGGCTGTTGAAAAAAACCTTTCATGCCTCGATCGATGTGTGACTGTGCTGGTGCATGGATCTGTACGGCAACCCCTCATAACTCCACTTCATCTCCGATCACTCCCAGGCCTGATGCCGCTGCTCATCCAGGCCGCGAAGTATGGTGTCGCTCTCCAGCGCGACAAAGGTCAGCCCCCACCGAAGCAGGGCATTTCCGGAGTTTAGGGGTTTCGATGCTTTAACATTTGTCCTCGGGAAAATTACAGGGTTTGCTAGGGCCGATAGAATTAGGAAGACTTGGAAGGTTATTGCTACTGGGTTGTTTATATATTCCTACTTTTAATAAATCCTTACTAAATCCTTATAACCCCCTCAAACCCATACAGCCTATTGTGAGGTCCTCCATAAAATCTAAAACCATGTCACACCAGAGATTCCTGCTGCTCTATTGTAAGGGATTCGGAACTGAGGAGGGTATCATAGACCTTAATTTTTGCTGCTCGGTCCGATCTGTTGGGGCTAGGTGGGCTCAAGTCGTTGTTATACTTAGTGGCATTTGGGTCTTTGGGTCCTACAGGTTCGGAGGGTCTGGGGTACTTTGTAGGGTAGTGGGCCCAAGGGTATGTTAGACCTAGAGTACTGAGGAGGGTATCATATATAGACCTTAATTTTTGCTGCTGGGTCCGATCTGTTGGGGCTAGGTGGAATCAAGTCGTTGTTACACTTAGTGGCATTTGGGTCTTTGGGTCCTACAGGTTCGGAGGGTCTGGGGTGCTTTGTAGGGTAGTGGGCTCAAGGGTATGTTAGACCTAGAGTTGATGATATAAATCCTGCATTAGCCATTATAGGGAATGTACCAAAATTCTTATAGTTTATAGGGCTTATAAGGCAATGCAGGATTTATATCATCAACAGTATCAACCCCATTAAATAACTTATAAGTCCCCAACAAAAAAAATCGAAGCCTCATGTCAGTCTGTAGTAGAAGATGCTCATCAAACGTATAGAGCAATCATACTATGCTACAATGCAATTCACCCCAAACCCCACCGGACCCTAAAGCCATTGTAGCCACTTTGCCACAACTTTGTTGCAACCTGCACATATTGGAAAACTTAGGGATTCTGGAGTTGAGTATACAAGTGCTCCTACTGTTGGTGATGTAAATCCTGCATTACCTTTAAGGAACCTATGGGAATTATATATATATATATATTTATTTATTTACTATGGGTTATGGGTAATGCAGGATTTACATCATCAACGGTAGTGCACCCCCAAACCCATCCGACTCGAGAACCAACTACCATTGTGGCACTAAATCCAGCAACCTGGCTTAATTCCCCAAGACCCCGAAAGCCGAAAAAAAAAAACAAGCTCAAGTGCCTCCTATCCGCAGGATTTAGTGCTTTGTACTGTCATATACATACTACATCTGCAATGCATGTGGGACCCAAGGCTGCATGCATCCACAACTTGTAAAGCCGGCTGAGGCTTTGGGTTCATGCAGTAGTAAAGACTGCTTGGGGTGTGCACTATAACTATAGTTCTAGTCCTAGAGTAGGGGTTCTCTTGTGCCATGGATCAAAGCAATCTCGTTGATGTAGTGCTGGTGCAGATATGGGCTGGACGCATCCTGGTCCGGACGGGAAAGAACACACTCTGGATTCTGTTTGCGGGTGAAAGTATCCGGGAAGGTTTGCTTAACCTTCTGCGATATACACCACAATATGCAGACCGTGGTCGTCTTGCCATCATAACTCTGATCGATACACTATCATCCATCAGAGATCATGTGTTACGAGGCTGGGGGCCATGGGAGGATATCTACTATGTCCAAACCAGCTTACCTCTGACACCTGAAGGTTTCTCGTTTGAGCGGCTCATGTTGCGAGACAATCCCAAGCGGCTTCTTGAGAATCTGAAGTTTCGCTGGGCTGGATTTCAAGCGCAGCTAGATGTGCTCAACCAACATGACGGACTCGAAATTGATGCCATGGTAGATGATATTATGTGTATCTTTCAAGATGCAATTTGCACAGCCACACTATTGACACCGAGGGGCCCTCCGAATAAATATGAGAGAGTTTCAATCCTTGAAACAATGGATTAATTAAACTGCTTCCCAGGGACATACAGGACGAATGGCACCTGGAACATATAGGATGAATGGCAGCTCGGCAGGAAAAAAACATCGCAACCAGGAGATCCTTGGCTGGGTGCTCCCTTAGAGGAGTCCTTAAATACAAGAACCCTAAACCCAACCCTGTATAAACCCTATATATGCTAAACTCGGAACCCTATAGCAAAGCCCAAAACATGGATACCAGATAAGGACAAGTAGTGCTGGGGCTCCCTATATACATTATACTCTTAAGGGTTAATGAAGGCTATTGGGTTCCCATCTTTTGGGCTTACAAATAATGTAAACCATGAAGCCTTTGAAACATATACTATAAAACCTATCCACTTCCCTGCAGCACTCTATAACTTCATGTGCAAGAAGCTTTCAGTTTCGTGGCTCGGGGCTACTATAGATTTCAGAAATTCTTTCTGTTGTCACTTTTCGGCCTCCTTTTGGTTTCCATTACCCTAAAGCTTTTGGGGCCGCCTCTGTTTGGATCAATCGAGGTTATGTACAGGCAGGTCCCTGTCTATGAGCATTGCAATTAAGATAGCTGCCTCTGCCCAGATGTTTCAGGATTTCGGGTTTCTAGACTTTGGGGCTTTATGGTTCAGTATGATTATGAAATTTCCCAGCTATGTTACAGGCATTCCAAGGGTCATACACAAATCTATATATATATATATTAATATATGTACCTATAGTATATATATATATATAAATTCATGCCCTGATAGGACCCCACGAACCCTAAAACCCACGGCTTCCTGGTGCAGGCAGGGTTCTCATCCGAAGTCAACACAGGTCAGGGCTGGTCTAGGTACGGGATTTGTAGTCTCGGGTAATGGGTGCTATTCAAGTTGAGTATGGGAGTGCATGAATCGAGACCAAGCAATGTCAGTGCCATTTACAAGGACTGGGATAGCTTCCTATATTTAATTCTGTCCTAGTCTTATTTATGTACCATATACCTATAGACCCGAAATCTCTGGGTACCCTAAACCCTAGAAACCCTAAACCCGATAAACCCCATAAACCCTATAAGCCCTACAAACCCTAAACCCCTGTAAACCCTAAGCCCTACCTCGACCCTTCCTCCGTTGAAGCCTATGAAAACATATGAGAGACCGCAACCTTGTTCTTTGGCTCTGCAAATCAGGCTCCAAAGCCCCGAAGCCTGGCAGCCCCAACCCAAAGCCTTCCTGCACAGCTCTTCGAACGTGCTCTAAACACCCAAAGCCTAGAAGCCCGGATGCTTCCGGAGTCACGCGCGATCCAAGTCGGTCGATGTGGCCCAGTGCATGCCAGGTCTTTGATCCTTGAGGGTGCAGCATTCTTGCAAGGTGCACTACTATAGCTTATGAGGCAGTATGAGGTTAAATTAATGTTCAAACTAGTGTGACACTAGTGACACTACAGACCACGGCTGCCATGGTTCGACCCTGTGAAGTGCCTTTGGTTCTGAGTCGACTTGCTAAGTTGGGAGCGCCGAAGGCTGCTAGGCTATAAAGCTGCAGTGCAAGCAGTGTGTGTTTCTGAGACTTTGGGTATGTGAACTGAGGCTTTCTTACTTCTCGTTCTGCTCGCTACCTGCTTGAATGATGCCAAGCTTGCTGTGCACGAGTACGATACAGTCGAGTTCTTTGCTGGAAGTGGTCGGGTCACTACTGCTCAGAATGACTGGTCGTCGATGTGTCGCTCTTGATGCATTGTATGATGATGCTGTGAAGAGGAAGGGCTCCATGAATATGATGACAGATGCTGGCTTCGTGTGGCTTGACTCAACATACAACTTTGGGCGGTTGCTGTCGATGCATGTTTGAACACTTGATCCTGATGGCTTCTTTTAGCCTAACTGAGGCTGGCAATCCTCACTTTGCTCAGGACGAAGCTAGACAATAGCATCGTGGTTATGGCTGTGTGCTGTTCCTCTTGGGTGATGTGTGCACGAGCAACTACAGGTAGATGCGCCGAAAGGCCAATGGGCACCGTAAGATATCCCAAAGTGGCTGCAGCGAATGGAATGGTGAGTCGTGTGTGTTTGCTATTGCAGCTGGCTTCTGCAGTGGGCTCAACGTGGCTATTGGAACAACCAGGGTCGTCGTTGTTCCAGCACGATCGCATGAGAGAGATGGTTCGAAGGTTTCAGGAAGTTGCTGTTAGAGCACCTTGATACTTATATATGCCCTATACCTTAAATTCTTTGTGTTGTATCAACAATTGCCTCCTCCTACTGCCCATGCAGCCAGCTCAGGTATGGAAACAACGGTCCTGGATGAAGCACTACAAGTCTCTGACTCCCAAAGCCACCATACTCTGGAGCAACAGTTCGGCTGTTTCCAAGTTCGATTTGGGCCCCTTGTCGAAGTCTGCTTTGAGGTCTTCTGTTCGAACGACAGATCGCTGGACTGATTCTTCAGGGCGCAAATGCTTCAAAGGTAACAAACACCTACGAGGAACACAGACTCTCGCTTACAACTGTAGCTGCCTTGCACTGCTTTGCTCAAGCTCTGAAGCCACATCGAGAGTGCAGCTAAGGACATATACTGTGCAATTTGCCCGGAAGATCATTCAAACCACCCCGCTGCTGGTGATGTCGCAAACCAAAGACTGGGTCGAGGTGTCTTGCACAAATTACCATTCGTATTTGCTTCAAAGTGCCCTGGCCTCTATATGCCCCATAGAAGCCACCCAGGTCGATGAGTTGCAGTCCATCGAGAGCCTCTTCAATGGGCTCAGCTACGATGATCTTTGGGATGATGCTGGTGTCCGTTCTGCAATTCGGTATGTGAGGGGCTCCAAAGCTCTACGACTTCCAGCAGAACTGAGGCCTCTTGTTCCCCGATCCTTGTAAGCCACTGTTTGCAGCTGTGTCATATATCTTGAGCAGTCATGAAACCATTGTCATCCCTGAAATGCACCTTATCCTGCTGTAGCTCAAACAATGGGTCGTTGAAGTGACTGGCTGCAGAGAAAGGCAGAGCGTAGGAAAGGCGTAAATACCCGTACAAAAGGCGTAAATCCCCGTAGGATCTGTACCCCGTAGGCCCCCGTAGGCCCCCGCAGGCCTCGGTAGCCCACTTTTCTGCCTTTGTGGCCTTGGATCAGGGGTCGCAGGCTGTTGCGCAGGCCCCACAGCCCCCAAACCAGCTCAACTCAGCCCTGTGTGCCTTATCCCCAAGGGGTCCTCGTAGGAAACCCACAAAATCTTAGGATTCTATGGTACTTGTCTCCAATATAAACCTGCATTGTGCAACCTGATGCATTCTAGGGCTTTGGGTAGGTATATATCTATATGTTCTAGGGTTTATAGGGTTTATAGGGGTTGCTGGCCTTTCTCGGGTTTCAGGGTTATATAGTTTTATATATATATATATCTATA
>CAJNJA010011515.1:0-13117 GCA_905231915.1 Symbiodinium necroappetens | reverse complement strand
CGACTAGACATGTTCGGGCAATTCTGTTTGTTACATTAGATCTACGTAAACCAGGATCCAGTTGCTGACCGCGGCGCAGGGTAAGCCAAGATGATACGCCACATTCAAGACGATTCCAAGAGCTGAGCTTGTCGTGAAGACACGGAACAAACGGGACAACAGTATACTTTCACGAAGGCCTTTCTGGTAGACCCAACCCATCAAGCCCAAACTCCTAAACGTCGGGCGAGTCCATGAAATGCCGCAGCCCCCCCCCCCCTTTTCACTGATCCTGCTCTGGATCAGAATCCTGGCGCAGATCCTGGCCATCATCGCCGGGGAAGCATGGCTCCTCACAGGACTCCAGGCCGCCCAAGTGACTTCTGTGGTCCAGCAGAGGTCTGCTCCAATATCTCCAGAGACACTGAAAGCCCTCACTTTCTGTAGCTGCTTTCAGCTTCCCTCCTGCAACCTGGAAATATCGGCTTGCTGCTCCGAAACCTGAACAAGGCTGGGCAGCTTGAGCGCGCAGCACTCAACAACATGTTATCCAACATGTCTGCTCGTTCACCGTGCTAAATATCTCTCACTGTTGCCTTCCGTCGCCAGGCTTCTTGGAGCCATCGGACTGCCCACTGGAGCTTCATCAGTCGGCGTCGGTCCTGCAGTCTTGATTTTCGACTTCCTAGTGGTTGAATCACTGTACTGGCGATCCTCGGCACACCACCATGCTCGTCAGGGAACTGAACCCGCTTTGCCTCTCTAGACTACTTGCTCGCTGGAGCTAGCATGCTCTAGACTCCTTCACAGCGCAGGCATGCCCCTGCCAGAATGCCAGAGCGCCGGCACAGAGCTGAGGAGCCCGGGCCCCAAAAAGTCCACTGCACGCCCGAAGTCACAAGTACCCGCCCCAACCATTCATCGTATCGTCGTCATGCGTCTGAGTTCCGACGCGCAGCCAAGTGCCAAGTGCTCAACTCAAATCTGCAAGTGAGGTGTAAGAGCCGAAGGTCCTCACCACCTTGCTTCCAGGCTCGCCACCGCACGGCCAGGACGGACGCGGCATGCTGCCGCGCGGATCGCACCTTCGAAGCGATGGACGGCCGGAAGGCTCCTAACATCTCTTAACCGAGAGAGAGCGTGACCCTATGGCTGGCCAAGCAGTACTCCGGGAACACACTTTGGAACGCCCTTTGGCAAGCTGGTTGGGCCTTATGCAAGAATCTGAGAGGAGCTACACTGGCGTGGAAGCTGGATGACGAACAGCAGCTACAGCCGAAGAGAAGCGCCCGTGATGGGTCAGTCAGATGATGATATCGCAGATGCGCCTGCGTGCCACGCCACCAAGCCTGATCCAAGACAAGAACAAGCTTTTCTCATGCCCTGATTTCCCACGAGTTTGAGAACTCGATGCCCCGAGGCGATGTTCCTCTCGAAATAAGGCCTACCCGGCGCCTGCAGAAAAAGAGCGGCATTCAGGGCCACCGGATGCCTCAAGAAGACACTCCATCTTTGAGCTTTTTAGTGTCGTGGCTGAGCCCTGACGAAGTGATGGCTTCCACACGAGGTGGGTCTGCAAAAGCTTCAGGATCTGACGGTGCACCAGCTTCGCCTTTGATTTTTCTCTAAGCTCGGAGCGGTTTTTCAGGCGAAATGCGTGTGGGAGAAGGCGCAGCACTCCAACCTCTGTGCGTCTCTCTTGGAACACTCTGCTTCTGTGGCAACTGGGCGGCCCACTGAAACGGTGCGCGGGTGGTGACCAACCTGGCTAGCCATGAATTCTCCCGTGTGAGTTCAGCTGCTGCCGCGTCGTCGTGCGCACAGACGGCGCAAGGCAATACCGGATCCGCTGCCCTCGCTGAGATGTCATGCAGTGTCATACAAGCTCGAACTTGTCCTCCTTAAAACTTAAAGAAAGGCCGGATGGCAGGAATGCAACATGTCATCCTGTTCGCCTGCCTGGCGAATCTGACGAAAAACTCCTGGTAGACAAGGCGCTGTGCAGAAAGAGAGAGTGAGTCAAAAGGACAAGCTACGAACGAACTCCATCTGCACAAAGATGACATCGTGATCCTCTGCAGTGTCGGTGAAGTCTCTGCGCTTGGAGAAGCACCACCTGACGGAAAAGCGCATGCAGCAGCGTTCTGCTGATTTCTGACGGTTCCGGCCAGCCTTCTGGGCTGGCTTCAGCGCTTTCCTTTGGCGAGACCTGCCGGGTGCACCAGCCGCTCTTGCCCGGTTCCCGAGAGAACTTTCTGCTGCTTCAGTCTTCCGCCAAGAAGGCCTCAGGACTCCACGCCATGCTTCGCCATCGGAATCCTCGACCTCACAGTGTCAGATCCCGGGCTAGTGGTCACTACGACTGTTCCGACTGTGCCGTCGTCATGACGAGGCCTTCGGTCGAGGGTGGGCTGGAAGCCTGGCATCGGCCACGCAAGGACCCGCAAGCAAGACGGGAAGGACAGGGAAGCGATTCACGGCTCTCAGGTGTTCTGTTCTCGGCTTGCGCCCTGCCTGGTCCTTAGCTTCGAAGGCAGCAATGCCACTTTGCGGCGGCCTACGGTGACAGGCTCGGGCTCGACGGGCTCAACACGGCGCAGAGATCCCTCGCTCAACGACCTGGCTGTGAAGGCCGAGAAAAAATGCCGCCAAGCGTCGCATGCCACGGTAGAGAGGCGCTCAGAGGCAGCCATGCAGACGAGGAGGGTAGCCTCCAGCAGGTCGTCACACCGCTCAAAGAACAAACTCACGTCGCACAAGATTCGTTCTCAAGGGCATCTCAGGCCGATGCGACTGCATCTCGGAAGCCAGCAGCTACAAGTCAGCATCACTAGTTAGTGGTACGTTCACGCTTGCTGTCACGAGGCCCCAAACTGAGCATGTCCCTGGCTATGGGATTCCGGGAAAAAAGCCCCAAAGCTCGAGAGATACGAAACGTCATTATGCGCTTTGGTGGCAAACTTGAGCCATTGCTGTCGAGAAAGGCCGTTCTCCTTCGGAAATCTCGCTCTTCAGGACCAAAACAAGAACAGGAGAGAACAGCGACATCTGGACGACACAAGCCATGCAGTTCGTGCGCGGAAGAAGTGCGCTTACTGCCAACGGCCATGCGAATGGTGAATGTCCATGCTTCACGAGCCACGACCAACAGACTCTGTCGGTGACCAAGATTTCGGGATCTACATGTCTACTTTAGCATGCTCAGCGGTGGAGATCTTGCTTAAACCCTGCACTCGCTGAAAGAGTTGCTTCTAGCTGCCAAGCCGCAAGCGTCGCGGTCTAAAGACTCCGAGCACATGCGAAGCAGCGTTGCTTCCGGGCTCTGCTGAGCTTCGGCCGCTGGACATTCCGTGCGATCACTCGGGAAGACCTTTGGCCACCCGACATTCAAAAACACCGGCAGGTGGACTGGAAAACCGGCGTCATCATGCGTCATCCCTCCCCCGAAGGCTTAGCCTTCAATGCCGCAGGGAGGGAAGGGAGGAATGTAACATCTCCAATTCAAAATCGCGCAGACACTCGCCACCACACCGGAAGCTCAAGTCTGCCTGGGTCGTTGCTTTGCATGCAAAAACGATGCTCAGAATCCCCAAAGCCACTGATCAAAATAAGGGCGGCGCGGACATTCACGCACACCTTGCTTGCATGGAGAGCAAACTCCTGCTTGCAGCTGCAGGGACCGGAATTGCATGCTTGGTTTCACAAGTCCAGAGTGTCTAGCGTGTGCTGAGCATCTGGTGGAATTAGAAAACAATGTTATCGTCAGAACAGGCATGAAGTCAAGCGGGTGCCGGTTCATCTATGCCGACACAGCTGTTTAGCTACCTCGTTCACCCGACAACTAGCCGGCCTTATGCGCTTTATCTGCCTACCTGTCTGTCGATCTGTCAGCACGCAGGTGCACGCGCACACCTACATGTTTATATACACATGTACATGTTGACATGCAGCATAGCTCTCATACATGTCAATGTATGTAGCCCATCCATACATCCTTCCATCCGTGCATCCATGCATGCATCCATCCACCCATCCATGATACAACAGAAATTGGCACTCGGTCCTTTGGAGTTGATAGCTCCAGATGCATGTGCTGTCACTCCCATCTGTACGCCAGCCAGATGATGGTCACAAGCAGAACGCCTTCAGCTCGTTCACAAGTCGATAAAGGGACAGAACAAGCGAGTGCATACGAGACGGGAGGACATCGGAGGACGCAACACAGAATCAGCTATTGCCGCCGGTTCGACCTGCACACCTTCTGGCCGAAACTTGCAGCCCAGCCGCCGAACAGGTAGAGATAGCCTTGGGGGGGCGACTTATTCAATGCTCACGTGCCAAACAACATCGAGCAGTCGGAGTGCTACTGGATCGGGGGAACACTGAGAACAGCTTTTTGCTACAAAATCTATGGCCTACTTCACGTTCTGACTCCACTAAATCACTAAATGATGTGCAAAAACCGTTTAATTTCAACAGATCTGAGCACATTGTCCGGCACCTATTCGGGTGATGACAGGTCTTCTTCTAAGTGTCCCTCCTTCCAGGCTTCACTGCTTTTCTCTCTTCCCAGGCCACGATAGAGTCAAGAAAAAGCCCTTCACGAGTGGTCCAACTTGCAATCGAAGCGACGGAAAGCAAGGTCAACCTTCATGGGCATTCGGCGTGTCGAAGCTTCGTTGGGAGACAAAGGCTCACAAAGCTACACCACAAGGTGTAGCTGCAGTGCAAAACATCTACAAATCCTGAGTGCCATGTGATCGTCTGGAGCAAGGAATGTCCAGAACTCGCCAATCGTCATGGAGCGTGGCTAGAAGTTACCCGGCAAAGTGCCCAGATCAGCCGATCACTGATAATTATTCGGATAGCGCGTGCCTGCAAAGAGGGCGGCTTCTCTGTGTAGCTGATCTTCCAAGCCCTTGGCCCAAAGCCGAGGATTAGGTTGGGCGGCAAAGTCTGACGGATGGCTGGAACAACGCGACTCGCGAATAGGCATCACTCCCGGTCGGACATGTCGGACGGCAGACGCGTGACAACAGTCCTCGAAGCAATCCCGACAAGTCAAGCGGCTTTCCAGGCAGGTATTTCTTGACGTCAAGCAGAAACTTCCGGAAATGAGGTTGCTGGATGTTGTTCCTTTGAGCACGGCGATCTGCTTGTGCAATGGCATCCGACACACCGATCTTAAAACTAGAACCTGCAAGACATGATTGCGCATTCGCTTCTTTGCAGACCGAGATTCCCTTCTGCTCCCAGGCGCAAAAACATCTCCTGAACTTGACCTTTCGAAAGGTACCTTAGGGCCACTCGGGGAAGGAGGCGCCGGGATGCGCCGGTGTCCCTCCTTTCATAGGATGTCTCCAGGCTCGGGATTCTGCATTCTGCTCATTCTATAGATTCGCGACCACCCTTGCAGGCAAAGTAGAACACGCTTCGATCACTTCGGCTCTGCATGGCACTGACGGCAGCTTGTGCTCGGAAGCTTCATCACCAACAGCTGAACTTCGTTGCACAATGAGCCTGGCTTGCTGACTGGTGGCTGCCCAAGCTGTCGGAGCCCTTTTTGAACTTCTGTCAGACTGAGGTCAGAATCGCCATCCTGCCAGGGCATGTCTGATATTCAGTTCTGGCTTCTGGACGCTGCGCCGGCCACTAGGCACAGAACTGTCGCAGTCAGCTTTGCCATGCACCCACGAGCGGCACGCTTTGCAGCTTGCTCAGAAGGTTCACCCGTGCCCAACACGATAGCCCTGCACCCCGCAGGGTCCGAGTCAAAGATCTTGAAGACGGCTGTCATGTCCGGCAAAGGCACTTGGCCTCTGCTTCAAGAACCGCCCAAGCTACGTAACTCCAAGTGCAGCCGAGATGCCATCCGCTGGTATCAGCATACCTGAGAAGAAGAGCCCCACCAGACCCCACGACATCCCATGACATCCCACGACCCACAGTGAAGACACCCTTTGGCCCCCGCTTGGCTCGCTCTTTGGTGGCGTCGGTACTACTACCTCGCAACTCGAACAACTGCAGGTCGAGATAACCCGCTCATCGGCAATTTCATGTGCATCCGGCCTGGTTCTTGCGGTGGCGGGAGGCAGACACGGACACAGCCAATGGATCCTCCCAAAGTTGAGCTAGGTTCCGTGCAGCGCGGTGTCTGTTGACACAACGCCGAAGCAAAACTGTTGCTTCGGTAGCGGCCCTAGAATCCAAGAACCGGCATAGACGGGTGCAGGTGTTTTGCATTAACAATCAGCGCGGCTTTCCAATGCAGGAGGCACATGCAGAGTTGAACTGAAGCACTTCGAGCCTGCAGGCAACTACCGCCCGTGCAAACGTGTCTGGTAAAAAAGCGGCTCCGTGTTGTGGAACTCCGGTTCTGCAATGGCTCCCTGCATCAATCAGTGTTGCGCTCCGCTGCACAGGACTAGCTTGAGCACGGCGGAGCATAACGCGCCGCTAAGAAGCGCTAGCCCAGAGGAAGCAGAAAAAAGACTCAGTCACAATCGCAGCTCCTGACATTCTTGCACAAGAAAGCGTCCTCCCAACCTACCAATGCGCACCCCCCGAACCCCGTCTTGCCTCTTGGTCCGCAGATCGCTTGTTGATTATTGTACTCATTTGCGTCAATGCCTCCAATCCCCAGCGGTCGGTCTGGTATGGTCTGGTCGTGGCCACAAGTACGGAATCGCAATAGGGTTTACTCATGACTGTGTAGATGCAGCTTGTCGAATGCTCACGAAAGTTCCAATGGCATCTGTCTGAAGCCTTCGGCTATGAGTCGAGATGTGCAGCCGGGCAACTTCAAATTGACGATCTCTTTCGGCCTCGACCTGATGTCAGAAAGATAGCATACGATAGCATACAGCTGCAAGCATGTTCAGCTCGTCTCGGCCTGCAGCAGCAGCCACACAAGGCCGTACTCAAAGACACAAGACAATCCGAACCTGAGATGTGTTCCCTCCCGACATCTTGGGAAGAGCGACGGGCTACTTTTAACAGAGTAGGCATAACCGCAGTCATTCTGCAGCTTCATCACGAAGAGGAAGCTCGTCAGCCAGGTCAAGTAGTTCAACTCGGGCCTCGTCAGTCGGCAAGAGCTTCCGTCAGGAAAAAGTTCAACCCTTCCTCTCACCGGCCGGTGTGTCATGCGCAAAGCAAACGGCCAAGGAGAGGACAGCCTGGATGTAACCTTGGTAGCTCGCTCAGGCAGGCCAGGTATTGGATCGGCACGGGGCTCTATTCGTAACTGCTCCCTTCGGAATCTTCCTCGACAAGAAGCACTGTTCTCCAGGTTGAGCATGATCAACACAGGGATGACAGCGATGGTGACTCGAGCTGGCGCCACCTTCCGATCGATGAACCTGAGAAGATCAGCTCAACAGCAAGACTGAGCATGAGCAAGATGTCCCAGCCTTAGAATGTCTCAACTGAGGCAAATGCAGGCCGGCCCAGGCAACGAGGACAAACCTCGGGGGCTCTGACTCCCAAGAGCCCTCAACAGAAAGGCCCAGCTGCCAAGCGGCAAAATGGCAGTGCCTCAGCTGCAGGGAGAAACACGCTCACCTCTTGCCGACTTGATGCTTCGTGGCCCCGGCCTACAACGAACATCAGGAAGGAGTTTGGTCGGCGATTCAGATTGAAGTACACCCAGATGTACTTGTAGCCTCTGGGCGCAGAGTAGCGACTGGAGCGACTTTGCACGGTTGGATTTGATTACGCGCTCTCACGAGCTCGCAGGATGCTGGCCTTTGCGGTCAGCTCCTGCCCCAAAAAACTCGGTTGTGACCTCGTATGTTGCCTGCACTGACAACGACACCGTCTCTGTCAGCAACCTTTTCGCTCCCGGGCATACCTCCTCCAGTAGCCACTCAGTCGTCCCGTCGTACCTCAAGTTGCAGATAAATGTAGCATCACTCATGTTGATTCAGAAGCGCATGCCAACTTTGAAAGTTCGTCCAGCTTGCTCCAACCTTGCGTGCAAGTCGGGCACTATCACATTCAGAAGACAAGGAGCCCTTCAGGCACGACCACTGCACCGTTGCTGAATGCAGAGGCATTTACCTAAGTTGCTGCAATGTGCCTTCTCACTTCACGCAAGGTGCAGACCGGACAGGCCGGAACTGCAGACACCGCTGGGCATCGGACCCTTGGCTGACCTACGTCCTAGAAATTTTGGAATGCATCCTGCAGATGGCCAACACCCAAGCCACATTGGGTGCCTTTGACAAAGCATACTCTATCTACAACTGTAGCTTTGGCTTAGGCCTAGGCTGGACATGGCTGGACCAGATGTGCAGCTATGATGCATTGTCAAGATCCCAGGAGTAGGATCCCAAAAGGGCGAAGCACCGTTGCTTGTCGAACGGCAAGCGCTGGAAATCTGGGTCAGCAGCGGTTAGCAACGCGCGCAGACGCTGAGACTGGGGCACAACAGTGCCACCAAAGAATGCATCTCGAACTGCCCTGCGCAGAGGCCGCATCCGAGCCACTCATGGGGCAACGCAGTGTTTGTTTGTAGCCTGAGCTGTCTGCGGTGCCGAGAGTAGCACATGACAGTGGCGTGAAGTCAGGAAGCAAGCAAGGATGCCATCAAGAGCACATGATAACGTGAGAAACCGCGAGGCCATGAATACCTATGCCCGGTAGTTTGTCAACGACGGAAGCCTCCAACACAACCCGTTTCTTCGCTGCGGAACGAACAGACCGATAAATCCGTCCATCTTCATAGATGTTCATGGCTCCAGTGCCATACCATTCCGCCAGCGAGTTGTCCTGGGCTGTGTCTTTTCTGCGGCGGAAAAGCCTTGCCTGATGGTGTTGGCATCCTATTGGTCTGGGCTTTTGGGCCCAGTGCGGCACAAACAACATTGACGGCCTACAATCTTCCGTATGTCTGTCGCAAGTGACTCTGTCGCAAGTGACACTTCAGCAGCTACCAGGGGCCCCACTCATAATTACTCAGCCGAGTACATGCATGATATTCAAACAGGGGGCCCAGTAAATGTCCGGCTGCCAAACGCTCGAAACCGGCAGTTCGAGAATCATGGTCGAAGAGCAGGGGCCGCCTTCCGCGCAGGTTCGCTCTTACTGTCATGTGGCAGAGCAATTGTCACAGTTTATCTGTTCTAAACGGTCTTGGGTTTTCCTGGTGCCTTGTTCTTGGAACGAGACACAGCCATCCTCTCGGTACTTCAGAAACGTACTTTGTGCAGAATCAAGCTATGATGGAGTCGTTGGCTAAGGCTGGGCCATGTTTCCTCTTCCGGCTTTCTGGAACCTACCTTCCACATCGTCGAGCTGGTCGGTTGAAACGTTCCAAAGAACACATGAGGTGGAATGCACGAATCAGTCTTCAAAGACATGCACAACACATGTTCGGAGCGGGTGAGAGGTGACAGGAGCCGCAGGTTCTCGGAGTCGTACGTAAGCAAAGGAGGTTGTCATGAGATTCATGCGCATGGCACCAGCCGCCACTAGCACATCCTCAAGCTCACCTGAAACAGACTCGTTGGATGAAATGATTTGCTGCAATCGTTTGCTGCTGATGCGGTGACTGGTGCTGGGCTCATCCCACCTGTACGTAAGACGATTGCTCTTCCGCCAGCTCAACAGAGCTTACGGAAAGTGCCTCTTGGGACCCGCCTCTGCATGGTATACCGATATACCTATTGTTGTTGCCACAGGCGTGCCAGGTACACCACGGAAGAAACATGCATCCTGCCCTGAACACTTTGGTGGCAGTTCCAGCAACCGAAGAACCTTGTCCCCGGCCTGTCGTCGCCAATCGGTTGTCTGTCCAGTCTAAACGGAAATACCTTGAGCGCTCATGTCCAAGATGGTGAGTCTGTGTGTTCGATCGCGAGCGCGGCATGCAGACTCGTTACAAGCATCAACTGCACTAGCATGCACATCCTGCCGGCTTTCATCTTGTGATGTGCTACCATAAGGGCCCGGCCCCTCAATGACAAACTGCTGCTTCTTCTGATCAACCTGGCTTGCAATGCATGTACTGCATGCGATCCCAGAAAACAGCATTGCAGCCTCTGGAATCGCAGCCAGGTATAGCTGGACCCCAACATCGACAGGTAGCCCAAGATCCCTCAAAACACAGAGCCGCGAGCACGGCACGACGCCAAGGCCACGTCCAGCTGACCAGCAACCTCTGAGGTCCATGCAGGTTGGGCCGCGCCGTCTTGTCCTCGGTGGAAGGTCGTCAGGATCCCAAAGCGAAGGCAATAAGGTCTCAAAATGTTCAACGGAAACTGGAACGCGAACTAAATGCCTCAATTAATGGTGCGATGGGAAACTGCCGAAAGCCGAAGAAAGGCGTTTCCAATAGCAGAATATCTCTGAAAAAATTGGAAGAACCTAACTTGGAAGGTGGCGATAAGCCAAAGAGGCCTTTGAGGAAAGCTAAGCATTTCGGTGGTCGTAGCCTAGAGGAATGCTTGAAACAAGCCGAAACGCAATCCAATAGAAATGCTTTACGCAGTCCAGCGGCTGATGCACTGGAGGAGTCCGTAACACAGATATTCACCCATTACTCTCTCTGCTGCAAGACAGATGCGCCAGACTTGTCCCTTCACACAATCAGTGTGTTACAAAAGAACTCCAATGAGCCGCCACGTGTCCCTGCCTCGATCGCAACCGTACGGCGTACTCACTGAGCAAACTATAACTTCCGCAATCGGACAAAGAATCTGAGACACACAGTGCAGCATCCTAATGCCACGAAAGAACTTCACACAACTATCAGCACTTTAAACCGTGCGCAGCTCGATCTTGCTTCGGACGCCGAACGACATGAGAGTGACATAAGCCCGGGTGATGGGATCCGATCACGATCAAAACAAAACAGCCTCTGCATCGGATGAGAATGCAGGGAAAAAATTTCCGCCTTCATCATCACGCTACTCTTAACCAGCGGCGAGCGTCGTAAGCCGGGAAAGAGGTCAGGTTCTCAAGCCTCTCTGCCGGTGAAGGACCTAGGCAGACTTTGGATGACGACTCACAGGACAAGTCGGACAGGTACAAGGGACGAGACCACTGAACATTCTCAGGTCATTGCATGGAGCCTGCGCTGCCAAAGAGCCTGGCACTATGCTAGCCCTTCAACCCAGCCAGGTGTCCCTTTGCTGACAAACGGCTAATTCTCCCAAGCAGTGCGCTTGTCCGAGCCTGCCCTAAACTGTGCACGAAGCCTTGCAAACCACCGCAGGAATCAAAGCCATTGGCCTTTTACTGCGAAGGCAGCCGACAGCAGATGCAATATTCTTGGCATGCCAGGCACCAGCATGAAAGGGCCGCGCCATGCAGCTCTGTGGCTCATTTACACAATCTCCGTGAAGCGGAACGCCGCTCTGCTTTTAAGGTAAACGCTCTGCTCAGGCAGTCTGGCCTTCCAAGTCTGGCTAGGAATATGCCGTTCTTCCTCTCTCCTTTCTACCAGTGAATGCTTGTGATATGTGCTCATGGAAGCCCTTGGCAGAGCCAGCATGATTGAAGTGCATGGGTAAGTTCTTGGAACCATGCGATGCCACACATCAGGAACTCCGGTGCCTCAGACTTCGCTGTGGGGTACGAAAGTCAGCATTCCGAGATCGTAGGATCTGGTTTTGAGGCTGGACATGCTACACATGTGGACTGGCTCTTGGCTGGCACTCCTTGGTTTACGTCCACCGCCCTTGGTCGTCTTTTGCTCTGCACTGGTGTCGGATCATCCCGGGCTCCATCCGAAGGTGTCTGAACTGTGATTGAACTTGTGTGACCCTGGCAACTGAGCACAGCAATCATGAGGAGGTGCGACTGCTGGTGGTTGAATGTTCAGGACGTCAAACACAGATCACCTGGAACTGAAGGTCGCGTGCGACTTCATAACGAGACTCAGGCACACCTCTTGTCCCTGCAGCTCGTAAGAGAACGTAAGAGGCCCCTGGGGAGTTTCGATGCCTGGTCTATAGGGACTGCACCTTGCCTTGCAAGCAAAAGGGTTGCATGAGTCCATCTGCCCAGCGTATCCGTTGTGAAACTTGTCGCGGCAGCAGAAACGAAACCAACTCCGACCCTGCTTGGTTCCTACTATAGCCTACGCTCAACATACACAAGCAGCCTGGCCCTCAGTAATTCTTGTTGATCACCAGAGCTTTCTCCTGCTTCGCAGACACTTCGCGGGAGACTCACAGCCAAAGGGAAATCGGAGAGCTCCTCGAAGGCAGCCGGAGTCTGTACGGCGAACAAGCAGCAGAAGCCGACGAGGAACACGGCGATCCAAAGGGAGCCTTGCAAAATCAAGGATGACAACGCCACTTCAGCTTCACGCGCTCATGGCTCAAGTTTTGAGTTGCCCCAGTCCGGCTAGGCATCGATCCAGCCAAGAGTGATCCCTGCATCCGAATTCTCGACACGAGGGCTGTGGGCCGTGCCGATGAGGATGCCGGTAAGGATGTTCGGGGTGATCATGAGCTCCTTCCCCTGCCCAATGCACATCGGGAGCATTCACAAACAAACTCTCTCTCTCTCTCTCTACGGGCACTGGGGTTCAGGGCAGTCCAGGCCCATCCCCCCGCGCGCGAGCGCGCAGCCGCGAGTCTTTGGCGGAAAGGTTCCCCCCCGGTGGGTGTTCCCACAGAGGGCTCGGCTTTACACTGGCAGAAAAACTCTCCGGAAGCAGGATTGAGCGAAGGGGCGCAACAAACGCACAACAGACTGAGGCTCCGACCAAGTATATCTGAGTCAATTGAATAAGCAAACTCTCTCCCTATTGCGCCCCCCGTTCCGGGTTGACTGTTGGGGCTGAAGGAAAAACGTGCATTTCCCCCAAGGGCTGTCCACGGATGGTGTGTGTCTGAATTGTGCCTTCATATCCCCCAAAGATCACTGGTTTCCTCGTTGGTGCGTTAAAAAGAACCAAGGATTGCGAAGCCAATGTGGGCTTCATGGAATGAGTTTGCCCGAGAGGGACTAGAGCGACAAACGAATCCCCCTAGTCCATTAAAGAATTCGCACCACCAGGGTCAGTGAAGTACAGTTGAACAAACTTCAGTACGGATTGAAAGGCCCCTCATGTAGGTACAGGTTTCCAGGGTCCCATATTCGAGAAGCAACACAGGAAAAACATGCGGCGCACTCTGACCGACGA
>CAJNJA010011514.1:474-11827 GCA_905231915.1 Symbiodinium necroappetens | reverse complement strand
GGCTGAAGGGTTTAGGGGTTTAGGGGTTTAGGGTTTAGGGGTTTAGTAGTTTGGGGTTTCGGGTTGAAGGGTTAGGGTTTCTCGTATATACTTTGCAATCGGGTTGAGGGCGCTGGGCTTTGAGAAGTTTAGGGTTTCGTCAGTTGGGGTAAGTGATACGAGGCCTTCAAAATGGTTTTGGGCTTGGGCTTCTAGGGTTCAAGAAAGCAGATCACCCGTCAAATTGTTGGATCTAAGTATCGCTTGCTTGGAACGGGATTTAGGGTTGCGGGCATGTGCTTATGAGCCCCAAATAGAGCCTGCAGAATGCTTTCGTCATGAACAAGAGGCCGTGTCAGTGCTGAAGTTCCTTGTGCCCTGCCCTGAAACGAGGGTTCGGGCTTTTGGGTCGTTTCCCGCAAACACTCATGAAACAACAGAACCTGAGATCTTATTCCCCCACACTGCATAACACTAGTCACTAACCCCGAAATGAACGCAAGCCCAAGCCAAACCCTAAACCCTAAAGCCGAAGCCCCTAAGCCTTCAGCCTGCCCAACATTTTCAGCTGTCCAACTCGAAGCCCCCAACCCTAAATCCCAAACTCCAAACTCCAAACCCTGAGCCCTACCCCAGACAATCTTAAGCCGTAGCCCTCAACCCTAAACCTCAAGGATTTGCAGGGGCATGTTGATATTTTTTGTATGGGGTTGTGTAAGCATGTATAGGGGCTTTATCGAGTTTTGATAGGGCTTTGTAAAGATGTATAGGGGTTTTCTAGAAGTTTAATGAGGTCTTACAGAGGCTTTATGCAGAGCATCGCTAGACGTCGTCAGGAAATCCTGAAACCCGCATCTCTCAGACACGAACCTTTGAAGTTCCGAACCCTGACTTTGAACAACGAGCCCTTGTTTCAGCCGAAGTACCCACTATTAAAGACCAGAAGGCCTCCATTCAAAGGTACTTGGGGCGCTGGAAGGCCTCATGGTTCAAGTTTGAACTAGCGTTTTTTTTGTTACGAGGTTACCCTTGAAACCCAAAGGGCCCCAAAGCCCTGAAGCCCCACAGTCGAACCCCCGAGTCTGCTAGACGTTCTTTCCTAAGCCGACCCATAGGCTCCTAAGTAGTTCCTGTTTGTGTGTATATTTAGAATCCTATAAGGTACAGGTGACGCGCCGGGAATATTTTAGACAGTGCTGTAAATATGTACAGGCTGCTAGGATGTACATATGAATGCATGCATACAGAGACACATATAGAATCCTACATACTGGGGTGCTTGTGAGACAGACGGAGAAAATCAGCAATACACGATCCCTAGGATGAAACACTTGAACCCGAAACGCTAATGCAAGCTTCCCAGTATGACCGATTTAAGCTCATAAACATGCCCCATAAGTTTGACAAGACAAACATGTCAAGGAGTTTTTGATGGGCTGCTTGCGGCTTCGGGGACCTGCCCGCGCCATCGATGTGGGCAAAGTCATTCACGACACCGGGGCGGCTATGAGTCTAAGAGGGTTACTGTGAGGCTTTGTGTAAGAGTTTCTATAAAAGGCTACTTCGAGGGCTGAAGGTCTTGCAAATGTAGGACTGCCGCACGAGTTTCTCAAGGGTGTCTGGCTTCATGGGGAATGGGTTTCAAACTTTAGGGCTCCAAGCCTAGAGTATACAACTCGTGTCCCAGAATCCCCTGTTTAACTTCAAGCATTGACGGTTCTACTAACTCCCGACTTCGTCCGTGCCTCGCACTGCGCAGTGCTCTCGGCTTTGCAGACTACTTTTAGATGCCTTCTCGCGTGAGAACGTGAGAGAGAGATCGAAGGTTGGGCCTTGTTCCAAGTCGGGTTCCTTACAAGGCAGCTTAGTGGAAGAAGGGCTCTTAAACGGATCCTCGTCTCCGGTTTACTCGGTTGATGGTTTAGAGCGCAGAGTTTACTACATAGGACAGACGCCGCTTTGAGTCTCTGCTTTGGTTCATTGAGTTTCAATGTGGATGGAAGGAGGTTGCAGATCGCACAACAACCCTATTCAAACCCCGAAACCCCGAAAACTGTTGGGCTTGCCTCGAACACAGAGGCTCGGGGATCTCGTAATCGAAAGAGCTTTGAGAAGGCTTTCCATAAAGGCTACTATAGCAGGTTATAATACGATTAGAGTTTAGGGCACATTGTAGTACAGAGGCCTGAAAGGTTGCTGATATGTGTGCTTAGGGTTCCTTGACTTTGTTTTCCAATATGTGCTTCAACCACATTATTCTAATGAGTGCTGCCCCTATATTGAGTGGCTGTAGGTTCAGGGTTTAAGTTTGATGCCTTACCGTTGTCAGCGAGCGCTATGGTTTCGATACGGATATCTGTGAACTGTTGGTGCAATATGTATTGGTCGTTGTAGCTGGGTTAACCCTAAACCCTAAACCTTAAACCCTAAACCTTAAACCCTAAGCCCTACACCCTAAACCCTAAACCGTATACTCAAGCTTGGTTTCTTGTCCTTTGCACACTCCCTGCAAGGATCAATCCTGGCTGATGCGCTACTTCCCCGCATTCGTTTGAAGTTCCTTGAGAGGTGACTGGCATAGAGCCCCTAAGCCCGAATCAAACTCTAATCCCTGACTATGTTGCTCTTGGTACCTTCCACTTAGCTCCTGTTACGCACCCGAGTGGTTTGGTTTGTTTATTCAGTTCACGGGTTCGCGGCCGAGGACCAGTGTATACATATATATATATGTACATATATATATATACATATATATATATGTGTGTATATATATATGTAAATATGCATATTAGGTGTATAGGAGCAGTAGTTTGCATAGCGCAGCTTACTCAAGGCTTTGCCTCGAGTCCTGCTAGAGATTCTAGACGAATCTTAGGGGCCGAACAATTACGAAGACTATTCCTTCGGGCTCTTCATTACAAGTATACTATAAAGATATCCCACAACTTGTTCTCAATATCAAGGAATCTGCATTAGAGATTCTAAGGAACAAGACCTTAACCCTGCATGGAGCCTGTTCTACAGCACCTGCTCAGGTGCTCGTTCCAGCAGCTGGGGTTTAGGGTTTGGGGTTTAGGGTTTGCCTCACGTCATTTCTTGAGCAGCAGGAGCCTAAATGTAGGCACACAGTAGGATCCTCAGCACTAGAACCTCCTTGAAGATTCGATGCCTTCAGGTAAGCACCTCATTTCACGCGCCCCAAACCTCAAAATCCAGAGCCCTGACACCCTCAATGCTTGTTTCCGAGGAAACCAAGGCAGATTTTTCACCTATGTCGAGGCCGAGCTGACACGGATCGTCAAGCAGCGCCCTGGACGACTTAAGCGCTCAGAAGTCTCCAACGTCGTGACTGCGCAGACCCGAAATCCCAAAGCAGAGACTTCTGAAAACCCAAACCCGAAAACTCATACGTTAGAAGAGCCCTTCAAACCAAGAAGCCCTAAACCTGAAGCCCCAAAAGAGCGCTAGACATAAATCCTGCTCCGAAGCCCGTGTCAGAGTTTTGGCTCTAAGGAGGCAGGTCTTGACGTAACTCATGTCAGGGATGTAGCTTTCCCGGCGGAAGCTTGACATCCAGGCATCTAGGGCACAGCTTGATGCGTTTCTTTGCGTGTGTGTGTGTGTGTGTTTTTGTCTGTGTGTGTGTGAGTGTGTATGTGTGTATGTGGATGTGTGTGCGTGTGTGTATGTGGATGTGTGTGTGTGTGCGGTAATTGAGTAAGTAAGTACATAAGTTGTTAAGAAGTAGGTCGGTAAGAGAATAAGTAATTAAGCAAGCAAGTAAGTAAGTAAGCAACACACATATGTATATATACATATATATACACACATATATACATACACACATACACATACATATATATATATATGTATACATACACATGGACGCACTTACATACATACATGCATACATACCTACGTACGTACGTACATACATACATACATACATACATCGGATAAAACTATAGATGTGCATAGGAATGTGTTGCTGTGTAGCCTGTATGCCTGCCTGCGTGCCTGCCTACCTGCCTCCTTACCTGCCTGCACACTTGCTGACATACTTACATAGATGCACATACGTACGTCATACGCGTACATGCATGCATACATAATGTTCATACATACGTACATACATGCACGAGTTGTAGATAGATACAGATCGAAATAGCTAGCTAGCTTGGTAGCTAGGTAGGTAGATAGATAGGAAGTTAGACTTAGGTAAATAGGAGTAGTAGTCTGCTGTGGAAGTATCTGGGCTGTTCTAGCATGCCTGTGCAACAAAGGCTGGCTGCTCTTACGGGATCTCCCTTATGCTCCATGGAGATGGCGACGATGGAATCAGCCTCTTGCCAGCCTCATAAGAACAAGGCTCCACGGGTCTAAGTAGTCTTCAGTTCTTGGCTGCGGTACTCAATACAGAAGTCCTTCAATAGGGAGTGCTTGAACCCTCAGGGAAAGAGAATGAAATCTGTAGCCGAGAGCAAGGTGATGATGTTGGAAGCACTACTGGTGAGGAGCTTAATGCTCGTGTTGAAGCAGTGGAAGAATAACATGATTTTGATGATGCTGGTTGCATGATGAAGAAGATTTCGATGATGGTGATGAGGATGAGAACGAGGATGCGGATGATGAGAGTGTTGATGAGGACGGTGATGATGATGGTGATGATGATGGTCGTAGTACGGAGCGGTTTAATGGTTGCTGTCCAGAGCGAGGGTAGCTAAGCCCACTTTTTCAACCCAAAACCCCGACCCTAAATCCTGCAACCCTAAACTCCCTCAACTCGGAACCCTGAGCCCCAAGACCCTGCATAGCCACCGAAACGCAACAGCTCAGGCTGCCGAAGGTGCGCAGCCAGCAAAGGTCGAAAAGGCTCCTCTGTTCTTGTTGGAGATGAGCTTTAAAGGGTTCAGGGTTTAGGGTAAGTCCGAACAGGTACCAGCGGTCACCCACTGCTTTCTGGAGACTTTTGTGGCGACAGGATTGAGACAAGGCCCATCGTCCTTCGCCCCCTTGATTGTCTTCCTCACCGTCATCTCCCATACCCGAGACCTCGGCCTCAACATCTGCTGCGTGTCGTTATCCTTTTCATCGGGCTGTTCATTTTCTGTGCCGCTCACCTGATCCCCAACAATATCGCCCTTGGATCTGGCGCACCATCTTGATTTTTCTTGACCATCGTCGCTACCATCATCATCATCATCATCGTCGTCATGGCGACTTCCTTCCGCCAAAGCCATTCTCATTGGCAGCAGCAGCAGCAGCAGAGGCAGCAGCGACAGCACAGGCACCATACTGACAGCGGCAACGACAGCAGCAGCGTTGGCGAGAAGAGCTTACCATAACTATAGTATATACCCTATGTTAAGCCCTAAGCCCCAAGCCCTACCTGTATCCGCAAAGACCTACCCTTTTTCAGGGTTCCTTACTATGGTTTCTACATATATAGTTCCTTAATAAGGTAAGACCTATTATGGTTTCTACATATAATACAATTCCTTAAATAAGGTAAGACCTATTATGGTTTCTACATATAATATAATGTCTTAATAGGGTAGGTCTTTTGGGCCACAGGTAAACCCTGAAAACCCTAAACCTAAACCCTCAACCCTTAAAGCCTAAACAGGTAGGTCTGTTGGGCCACAGGTAAACCCTGAGCCGGCGGAGGTTGACGAGCCAAAGGAGGAGGGGGAGGCGAGCAGAGCCATCTGAAGCCGCCCTGAAGGTCCCTCTGCCATCGCTCGCCGGGTTTTTTGGGGCTTAGGGTTTAGGGTTTTAGGGTTTAGGGTTTGGGGCTTAGAGTTTAGTGGTCAGGACATGCTGCAGGATCGTTAAGACAAGAGACTAGGGAGCTGGAATGCTGCACATACAGCGACGTCTCCGGAAGCAGTAGGTTTCATGCTGGAGGCACGGTACTGCATCAACAATCGCCCGAGCCACAGGGGATGAATACCGACTTTGGACAGACATGTAGGAGGCTCGAGGCATTGCGTCAGCACCCTGAACCTAATGTGCCCAATATTCCCTACTACTATTGTAGTCCAGTCACTGGTCTACCCCAAATTTCAAAACCCTGCTCTAATTATGGCCCCACATGTCAAACGTTGAACCCCGGTGCTTGTGCATTCAAGAGATCCTTGTGGGAGCCGCGAATCATTCTCGCACACGACCGTTTCACACCCGGAGTGGTTTGCCACAGTGCTAGATACTCAGTAACAGGCGCCTGTCACAACACATGGAAGCTTTGTAAGCCACTGCCAACGTCAGTCTCCAAAAAACTCTACCTTGAACCCCAAGGCCTGGAACCCTCAACCCTGAACCCTAAAGTTTAAAGCCCTAAACCCTAAGCCCTAAACTCCAAAACCATACTTAATGTAGGGGCCTTAAGAATTAGAATAGGGTTTTGGGGGGTTCCTTATTATAATTATGGTATAATATACCCCAAACCCTATTCTAATTATTAAGGCCGCTATATTACGGAGTTATGATGGGAAGAGGCGGCCCCGCGCTCAGGGAGACACAGAGTTTCGGAGATCAGCATTGCACAGGTCTATCGGACCTACTTTGAGATGTTATAAATCCTGCATTACCTTAAGGACCCTAAACTATGGGAATTATGTTATATTCCTTATTATGGGAAATTCAGGATTTATATCATCAACCGTACTTTGAGATGTAGCTCTGCCAGCCCCGACCCTAAACCCTAGAGTCAGTAAAGCTTAATAAGGCGTGTTGTAACCGGGTTTGACTTGAGGGTTTGCCCGCAGATTGCAGTGTTTGGGCTTGTGGCTGATGCCTTGTTGCCCTTGTCCGGGTCCCTCTCGAATTTCGTCGAACCGACTCCCGTTCGGGAGGCTAGTGGTGAGATGGCTTGAGAAAAAGTATCGTGCTCTGTATGAAGGGAGCAGGCAGGGCTGGAGAAAGGCTTGAAGCCTGTAGGTCACAAAGAATTGAGTTGTTTGTTTTTCGCAGTTCAGGTTTAGGGTTCACTGGTTTTCAGGGCCTAGGGCAGGCTAAACGAACCCCAGGGTCGAGGACATAGAGCCACACCCCAAACTCTAGACTCTATCCTTGAGCCCAAGTGGGACTTTCCGAAAAATAGGATACCTTATTTTGGGGTCCTTATAATAAGGATCCTACTATTTCGGGTACTTTTTTTTTGGGTCCCCTATTTTCGGAAACTCCCAAAGGTCATGAATCCCTCATCCCTGAACCAGCAACGTGAAGATTCGAAGTCGATCGTGATGATCCCTGGCCCAGAGATTGGCCCGTTTGGTGAATGCGTTGAGGGCTTGGCTTCGGCCTCAGGCTTCGATTGAGAATATATATATATATATGTATATATATATATAATTATTGTTTATGTATTTATTTGTGTGTTTGTTTGTTTGTTTTTTGTATATATACATATGTATATATACATATATATATATTTATTAATGTATGTATGTATGTATGTATGTATGTATGTATGTACATACGTGTATTTTATGTATTTGTGTGTTTATTTATCTAATGTCGATTATTTATTTATCTATCTATTTGTTTATATGTGTGTGTATATATATACACATGTATATACACATACATACATACATACATACATACATACATACATAAATACATACATACATACATACATACATACAAACCAATAATCACACACATACATGTGTGTGTATATGCATATATGATTTATTTAGTTTTGTTCAACTATTTGTTTGCTTTTGTTTATCTATTTAATTATGTATGTATTATTATCACGATTATTATTACTACTATTGTTATTATTGTTATTAGTATTATTGGTATTATTTGTATTATTATTGTTGTTATTGTTATTACTATTTATGTATGTGTATGTACACTGGTATATATACATATGTAGGTAACATGAATGGATGGATGGATAGATGGATGAATGGATGGATAGATGGTAGATAGATGGATGGATGGATGGACGGACGGACGGACGGGGGGGATGGATAGATGCATGCATGCATGCATGCATGCATGCATGCATGCATGCATGGATGGATGGATGGATGTGTGGACGGATAGATGGGTGGACGGGTATAAATATAAATGTAAATATAAATGTATATATATATATACGCACATATGTATGTGGACAGTATAGAACATGTGGGTTATTTTGGGCTTGCATGTGTTTAGAGCCTGGCGGGCCCGGTATTGCAACTATAGTACAAGCCAAAACCCCTATTTTCATTCAAGCTCCGATATTGTTCCGGTTGGTTTTCGTTCGTTTCGGTGACCTGTTGAGATGGTGCATTTGTTTTGCTCGGGGTCGGGTTGCGATGGCTCATCCTGGACTCCACCAAAACGCTCTTCAAAAGCTCAAGAGGCACTTTTGCTTAGGATTTGTGGCCTGGGTTTAGGATGCAGGGTTGTGGGTTTCAGGTTTGGGGTTTCGGGTTTTGGACCCTACACCCCCAACTCTAAAACCCTCTACTGCCAGTGTTGGTTTTGTATAGAGCTGATGGAAGGTCGACAGGCTTTGTGGGTTGGGTTTAGCTGCTACGTCGCAGCCATGAGCGAAACCGACGACACGCCCCGAAAAATGGTCTTTCTGGAGGCTGGCTGCTTTCCGTTTGGGCTTATTAGGGTGCTTGGGAGCTTAACCGTTTGGGTGCCTTCATAACTGTTGGAAGGTGTTCCGAGTGCGGTGATGTTTTAAGTTTTGAGCACATCGGAACTGGGATGTTTCGGGCTTTGGTCGAGGATACAGGGATTTAGGACTTGCTCCTTGTCTGCCTAATTGACTATACAAGCCACGGCCTTTGAGGTTTGCTAGCTAGACGCCCGCTCCAAAAAACGCACGCTAAGCCCTGTAATGGTCTATCTAGGTAGGCTGGCCCTAGACCCAAAACCGTACCCTTAATCCTGTAATCTAAACCCTAGGCCCTTAATGCCTGAAGCGCATTAACCCCCAACCCAACAGCCAGGACTTTCGATTCTAAATCCCAGGGAAGCCTTACAACAAGGGGCCAAAATCCGGGTTTAGTCTCGAGGCCTTCTTTGACATTGAAGCCAAGAAGACGTTTAAGGTAAAGGCTTGCTGCGCTTAGCTTATGAGGCTGTCGGCATCCTAAAGCTTACCATCATCCCCCAAACCCTACACCGTAATCCCTAGAGCATCAGCCCTCGACTTCAGTTGAAGCCCTACATACACGCTGATCTTCCGAGAGAGGCTTCAGCTCCGAGCCTAGAAAGGACGAACAGAACAAAACACGGTTTAGGGTTTAGGGGTTTAGGGCTTAGGGTTTAGGGGTCAGGTTCTGATATCTTAGCTTCTCGCAGCTCTGAGACACTGGAGGTCTGAGCACTTAGTTTCTGATTTGTCCATCATCCCGATAAAGTCCCTATACATCTAGGGCCCTACAACTACCCTAAGCCCCAAACGGCCCAAACCCTGCACCAGTACACAATAGGTACAGAAAACAAACAACTAACAAATCAACAACCCTGTGCATGCTTATGTACATATACATATACACATACATACATTCATTCATACATAAATAAATAAATATATATATGTATACACACATATATATATATGTATGTGTGTATATATATATGTATACCTGTATATGGAGAGATTGTGCAATGCTAAATTGAGAGGCCCCAGGTCCGATGTTTCGGAGTTCAGGATTCATTGGAAGCGCAGTGCTTCAGGGGTCAGTCTAGGGTTTGGGGGTTTGGGGTTTAGGATTTAAGGTTTTGGGGGTTAAGGGCTAATTTAGGGTTTAGGGGTTTGGGGTTTAGGATTTAAGGTTTTTGGGTTAAGGGCTAATTTATGGTTTAGGGTTTAGAACTTCAAAGGTTGGGGTTTGGAAACTTAAGGGTTTGGGGTTTCTGAATCTGTGACCCTGCATATGTCCCTAGGCTCCTGCCTACCCTGTCGAGACCCTGTAGATCCAGTAGCCCCTTATGGTTGCCTCGAAAGAAGGCCCTGACATTAGGGTTTAGGGTTTTAGGGTTTAGGGTTTAGGGTTTATGCTGACAGCAACCCTGAGGAAGAAGCGGTTGAGCCGCCACCTCCAGCGAATGCCGCATCTTGGGCACCCGATCGTTTGGATTACGAGGGATGGTTGGTGTGTTGTGAACCCACACTAAACTCCTCAATCCTACGAGTCGAACTGAATGTCACTTGGGCCCATGACAAGCACTCTCCTTCTCCACAGCCTATGCCCGGTCTTATAACCCTGTTTACACAAGATGCGAAGCATATCTGGCACAGGGGGATCTTGGGCACTGCTTCCGGGTTCGGGGTTAAACTCTGCAAAAAAAATCAAGGAATATTCCGGAGGTGAGGAATGTTGTGTAGTTAAGGAACACTCCTAAACATCCATGGTAAGGATCCTACCTTATTTTAAGGATATCTAAGGTATCATAATCGGGATCTTGCCATGACTTAATGGATTCTGGACAGGGGATCCTACCATAATCGATTCATGCATAGCAGGAAGCCTACCATAAGTAGAGGGATCTTGAGAGATCTGGGGGTATATCGGCCTGCAGCATGATCCCACGTCCAGCATTGAACAAAAAGAGTGCTTTGAGTTCGGGGTGTAGGAAATAATCCGATCAGGACATCAACGACTTCGATTCGTACATAAACCCTCAACCCTAAACCCCAAGCCCTTTTTGTAAAGCCTAGACCCTCAGCTCCACCCTCAACCTCAAACCAAACACGCTAAGCCAAAGTGGCCAGTGACTCCTTGCAACCCCAAACTCCTAGACCCTTAAGCCCTAAACCCCGAAACCCTAAACCCCTAAACCCTCAAACCCTTAAACCCTAGCACCCGAAACCCGAAGCCCAAACCCCAAGCCCCTAAACTCTAAGCTCCAGTCGCTCATCTCTTTTAAAAACGAAGCCCGAGGTCAGACCCGGCCACCTATGGTGCGAATCCGCGGCCATCACCGCAATAGTCCCTACGGGTCCTATGGGTTCAAGGGTTCCTTTAAGGGTTCCTTGAAGGGTTCCTTTAAGGGTTCCTTTTAGGGTTTAGGCTTCCTTTCAGGGTTTTCCTAAGGACAGGTATGTCACTGTAGTACGTAGGCAACAGCGTAAGTCGCCGAGCAGGTAACCTTTAAGCTTTTGGGGTAGCTGAGTAGGTTTAGGGTTTACAGGTTTAGGGTCTGGGGGTTTATGTAGTCCTACCATAACTTTTCTTTTTGGGCTAGGGTATCTAACGGTCCCTTTAACGGTTTAGGGTTTTAAGGGTTCCTAAGTACCAGAGGGTCCTGGGTACTGTTGTGGGGGATACTTCCCAAGTCATTTTCATAACTCCTAATATAGAATCATAGAAGCCCTTCAGTCGACTATATAGGTACTTAGGACCCATTG
>CAJNJA010011513.1:483-12255 GCA_905231915.1 Symbiodinium necroappetens | reverse complement strand
ATATAGATAGATATAGATAGATACAGATAGATACAGGTAGACAGATAGATAGATAGACAGACAGGTAAATTCATAGATACATAGATAGATAGATAGATAGATAGATAGTTTCATACAAGTATGATGATATCAACAGTCTTGTATTTGTTGATTCTTCATATATGTACACATGTCTGCTCATATACATACAGATATGCAGAAACCTGTATGCATGTATGTGTGTATGCACATATGTATGTATGTACGTATGTACGTATGTACGTATGCATGCAGGCACGTGAATCAATTTCCTGAGCTATCTACCTATATGCATGTAATGTACATGTGTGTGTGTGTATACATACGACCATGTGCTGATAAAGCCTAGCGCCGTTTCGGTGCCTGCCGCTGGTGAGGGACATTGTGCCAGTCGTGCTGCTGTCGTTGCCACTCAGGGAGCCACTTGTGCTGCCGTTGCCACCTCACGGTGCAGGATTCTAGACAGGGTCCTGTAAGGGCTCTTACGAAGGCTCATCAGCAACAAGGGTTTAGCGTTGAATGTTTCGGCTCTTCGGGCTTTTAGGGCTTTGGTTTGCGGGTTCTTGCGTCTTTCAGGCTTTGGGGCCGGGTTTAAGTAGTGCTTTGGGCTTGGGGATTCTAGGGTGGAGACAGGACGAACTGAAGATTGCAAACCAGCAGCTTCCGTATGACCCCACCCTGCCCTCCAGCCCTGAGACTTTGAAGGGGTGACGGGAGCTTGTGATTTGAACCCCGACTGGCTTCAATCCTACTGCTCCTTGACAAAAGTACCTCCTATCATCTACGTTGATGGTTGGGCTGATTAATTCTGGTGCGGGCCCTGGAGACAGGCATAACGCCTGCAACTACAGATCCAGAATCTCATAAGCCAACCCATATGCTAGCGTTCAATTCATGATTTAGACTGCACGTGTTAGCGTTAGCACTTTGGTGGCTTGAGGTTGGTGCTTTCGGGGATACGCTTAATGCAAATTGGAAGATTAGACCAGGCTCGTTGAGCGCTATGAGGAGCCCTAGACTAGTTTTCTCACAAGCATCCTATAAGCAATTGCTCTTGCTCCGAGGTCTTGGCTGGTGGTAGTGATCTGGCTACCGGATGTCATCCTTGGCCACACAGCTTCGGCTTTTGCGGTATTCAGGGTTGACAAACATACGCGCAGAGTAAACAACAAGTAGATGAGCAGATGGACAGATGGCTTTGTGGCTGCACGCGCGAACCTTTATCCTGTCGAAGTTGATTGCACAGGATCTGTTCTCGACTATCTGGTGGTCCTAGGTCTGTCAAAAGTAAAGGCCTGAACCATGATTGCAGTAGAGCTTGGGGTGCCTTTTGCTACCAGTATGTATGTGTGTCTGTACATATATATATACTTTTGCATGCAAACACACACACACACATACATATATATTATTTATTTATTCCTATACACAACCAAAACGAAGTATAGCCAGCTAAACAACTAAACAAACAAATTTTTAAAAAAAACACAACAATATACACCAATGTATATGTCAATATGCATATACTTATGTGTATATGTATATATATATATCATGCACATATCTAAATTTGGTTTGTTTCTGTGTGCTTATGTATCTATCTAGTTCAGCTGGTTGGTTGGCTATACTTTGTTGTATTTTTTGCTGGGTTAGAAAATACTGAAACTAGTTCATTCATGCCGTCCTAAACTATTTCATTAATTTAACTAATTGCTAAAGCAATTACACAGCTAATTAAGAGTTAACTAGTTAATTAAGCAATTATTGTGTTGATTCGTTGATTCCTTCAAACCCATCCATTCCTTCATTCCGTTCATTCATTCATGCATGCGTTCATTCACTCATTCATCCCATTCATCCATTCATTCACTCATCCACTTATCCATTCGTTCATTCGTTCATTTCATTCATTCATTGATTCTTTCATTCATTCATTCATTCATTCATTTCATTCATTTCATTCATTTCATTTATTCATTCTTTTCGTTGAATTTCATTTCATTCATTCATTCATTCATTTCATTTCGCTTCATTTCATTCCATTTCATTTCATTCATTCATTCACTCATCAATTCATCCATTCATCCCTTCATCCCTCCATCCGTTCATCCATCCATCCATTCATCCATTCATCCATTCCTTCATTCCATTCATCCATGCATTAATCCTTCATTCATTCATTCATTCATTCATTCTTTCCTTCGGTCATTCATTCCGTTAATTCACTCATTCGATTCATCCACTGCACTCCAGTCCACTTCATCCATCCATTCATTCATTCATCCATTCCATTCATCCATTCATTCATTTATTTGGTCATTCATCTCATTCCTTCATTCATGCATTCATCCATCCATTCATCCATTCATTCACTCATTCATCCCATTCATCCATTCATCCACTCATCCACTTATCCATTCGTTCATTCGTTCATTTCATTCATTCATTCAGTCATTCATTTATTCATTCGTTCATTCATTCATTCATTCATTCATTCAATGGATTCAACCTATCTATCTGCACATATGCAGTTATAACTGAACTGGGTGAGAATCTTGTGGCCGGGCGATCACCATATCGGAGCCAGGAACAAGATCATAAGTTGAGCACTTCTTGCTACTCCAAAAAATCCCTGAGAGCTTCAGGGATCGTGTTGTATGACAGGCTTGGGAAATGGGCTTGGGAAATGGAGAAAGCAGGATGGCTGGCTGAACTTGTGGGTTATTGATTATTGAGCTGAAGGATGCAGAGTCCTGTAACACTGAGACGCAGCTCCGGGCCTACAATGCTGCTGGGCCACTAAAAAGGCCCAGATTTCAGATTTAGGGTGAGCATAGCAGGAGCCTGCACCACAACCCCACGAAGCTAATCTGCGAGAAGGGTTCATCGGAACAAACATGCCCACACAACCCAAGCCCGAACTGAAAGAGAAGACATTCTGATTCATGCGTGTGTGTATATACATATACACATGCATGCATATACATAAGATATATATATGTATAGATGTATATGTATACACAAGTCAAGAACACATCTGTAAGTGGGCAGTGTGTATTGCTGCTTTTGTCTTCCAGCATGGTGTCGGCACCAGATACATGCACATGGTGTGTGTGTGTATACATTTGTATATATGTACGTATAAATGCTAGTCAGGAAATTGAGAGTTTCGAGGCCGTACGATACGGGGCAATTGTCAATTATGTTGTTTTGTTCTACAGAGCTTTACGTTATGTACCGTCTTCTCTCTTACACAGGCTACAGTGCGAGATATGCCTCTGCTAGATAGCAGCTTCAATGAGAACAAGCTGTTTGTTGAACAGCGGCTGCTGTGAGCAAGGGTCTTAGCAGTTCTTCCGTTATTACAGCTGTGTAGCCTTCGTTGATGTAGCTTTGCCTGACTTGGCTTGGCTTGTCCAGCTCGCCATACTGTCATTCGCCCAACAAAATTAGCAGCACAGTGGAAAATGTTGAGCATAGCACAGCAAGCATGTTAGAGAGAGGCTTCCAAGGTATGGGTCATCCTGGACTAGCCATCCTAAAACATCCGTCTGGCAATCATGGGCATGCTTAGACATTCTTTGTCTGTAGCGGCCGGACCATCAGCCCAGAATGCAAAAAAAGGCTGTCTCCAAGGCCCTTAACACTAACTGAACCATGGTTTCCTAGATGCAAGCTGAGCTCAAGAATATAAATCTTAAGCTCCTACCCTATCCTGTAACCCTAAACCCCGAACTTAATACCCTAAAACACCAAAGCCAAGGTAAAGCCCAAAACAAGCCGAAAGCCCAAACCCTAATCCAAAGCCCCTGTATAAGACCCCCTAGCCCCCAAAAAACCCAAATCCCTAAACCCTCTATACCCCATGCCCCAAAATGCAGCCCGGCATCTGGCTGGCTTGGGTGACCTGGCTGACAGTCGTAACTCCACTCGCCGTGGTGACCTGCTACAGGGCTTGAGGGCTTCGTTTGCTTTTCTTTTTGAGGGGAACAGGCCAGGCAAGGATATTGGATTTGTGCTTAGCCTGCTTTAACACATAACAAAGACCGACACAAGGGACCAAAGCAGATCTTCGTGCTGCGAGGTCGCAACAACATGCTTAAACTCCAAACGCCTGAATTGTCCAAAGTCTCTCTACCTTAAACAAATCCCACAAACCGAAAATCCCAACTCATTTAAGTTGGAAGTCCCACAACCCTACAACAGCCCAGGCCCTACACCCTAACAGGCCTAATACCCTAAAACTCGAGGTCCTGCACGGTAGACCGAACACTCCTCAAAATTGTCGCGCCTGGCTTGTGTCGCTAACTTGGCGACCCATATCCTCGTTGGTGTTCAAATTATCCTTGCCATCGTCCTCCTGGCTCTGAGCAAGCTTGAGCGTCTTAGGGCTTAAGCGGCTTAAGCGTGTAAGGTCTAGGACCTAGGATTTCGGGTTTCCACAATGCTTTCTCGGGTTGCTGATTATATAGAAGCTTATGGGAGGTCTGCTGATGAGGTTTCGTGCCCGAGCGCGTTCCAGGAGTGTCCGCTCGATCTACCCTGTCATATTTACATTCCCAACCCGAAACCGCAAATCACAAGTGAAGGACTATGATTGGACAGACAAACATGTGAAAGCCGACCCTGTCGAATGCAGTGTTTTCTGATGATTATCATTACGAGTATTGCTGCTGTTCGCACTGTCGCTGCATGGAGCTTGGAATGCGGAACCACTTGTCGGGGGGGGGGGGCGAGAAGTCGAGATTGGATCCAGTTCACGCAATCCTATGGGGCAAAGCGGCTTGGGGCTTCGGGTTCAGAGTCTAGGTTTCTCGACACCAGCCTGTGCTCGAAACCTCAAATTGCGTGAGAACCGGACTACGATCTAGAATCATGAGCTGGGCGATAAACCTAGGCTGCCCCTGAACCCCAAACCAGGAGCCCTAGAACCGAAATCCCGAAGGCCCTAAGCCAAAACCAAAAAACGTCAAACCCAATAGGGTTTTTGGGGTGCTAGCCAAAGGCCTGAAGAACCTCAGGGCTGTAGGGCTCAGAGCTTTCAAAATTTAGGTTTTAGGGCTCTGGCTTGTAAGGACCTTCGGGCTTTAACAAAGTCCAGGGTTGAGGGTCTTTAAACCCCAGCCCTATGCCCCTGTCCTCCAGCACAGCCTTCTCGGCGCCCTTCGTATTGAGGCGAAGCTCGTGAACCCCGTGAGCAAAGCGGCACCTCAGCTTCCATCCAAGTGCAGGGGCCTAAAAAAGCGCACGGTTCCGGGATTTCCGATTAAAGGAAAGGCCCACTTCGGGTTTGCAATTTGGGATTTTGGGGTTAAGGTTCTCTTGAGCATCAAGGGAGTTTAGGTTTGGAGTTTCAACAGGTTTGATCTGCCGGGGTAAAACCCCAAAGCCCCGAAGCATCAACCCGGGTCTCCCTTCCCACACAAAGTACCGAGTGCTTGAACGTGGTGGCTTGGGCTTGGAATCTTGGGATTTGAGGTCCTCACTCCATAAACAGCAACGGAATAAAACCTCCAGAGCTGTCTTGCGCACCCGAACTTAACCCTGAACGCAAACCCCAGGGGCCAAAACCCTAAACCGCAAGCCCCCAAAACCTCACCCGTAAACTCCTGACCTTCGGCCCCTGAAACCCCCGAATTTTTTCTTAACCCTAAACTCTAAACCCTAGGACTGACCCCCGGAGCCCCTGGAGCCCGAGGAACCCAAAAGAACCCGAAAGGCCCTGAGCCCAGAGCTGCTCTCCATTGCGGCATTTGCCCTTCTCGTTCCAGATGCACCTGGGCTTAGGGCCTAAGGCGCCAGAAAGGGAGCTTCCTGAGCTTCCTTTTTAAAAGTGCGGGCTGTATCATGCAAGCGGCCATGCTCATGAGAACATGACGAGCTCGAAATGACCTGAAAGACTCTTCAGACCATCTCGACACTCTCCATGCACACATGTGCCGAATTTTATAGTGAGTTATAGAGCGGTTCCCCTTTTTCAGGACCCTAACCCTAAACCCGGGGATCTTTGTTAAACAAACCCTGGAAGCGCGCAAAAGCTGCGCCAGCAGGGTCGTAAGCCGAGTTGTGGATCCCAAAGCTCAACCCGCAACCTCCGAAGATAGGGCCTTAAATTTGATAGACTTGGTTCATGGATCTAGGAACGATTTCTTTGTCTTATCTGCAGGGCACTCTCCGGCGGCCTACTCTCTTCTAAACTCCTAAACTTGAAGCCCTCCTCAACACTTTATGCCCCAGGCGAACTGATTTTCTTTTCTCCTTCCGAGCACGTCCTGAAAGTGATGCTTTCGCCTCTTTGCAGTGAGTGAATGCACGCTGCACAAACAAACAATCATGTCTTATTCAGAACACTACCAAAAGCGACGATCCGGCGGTTGGGCACCTCTAGTGGGGCGGCAGCTTGCACCCAAAACATGCCCCCGAAACCTTATATAATCATCTTGAAATCCTAGAAACAATGTGTCGTTGCACGTTACGAACTGTTAGGCCCAAGGAAGCAAGCCCTCGTCTGACAGTAGGTCTGGATGCAGACCCTTTACCCGAACTCCCGAACCCGAGTTCACCAAGATCCGCAACCATCAGCCCATACATCCTAATCTTCAAATCCAGACTAAACTCGCACCCCCAGATCCCCAATACCAAAGACTATGTTGTAGATCAGATCCCCAGGGTCCTAAACAGATAAATCCAAACACGAAACCGACAGGCCCCCGACAAGGTCTTCTTGAAGAACATGTCGGTCGATCGCAGGTCTTCTTCACCTCGCATGTCGAACATCCGGAGCTGTCACAGGTCATGCGCTTGTAAAGGTTGGGGTGGAAGCGTTTAGGGAGTCGGTCTCTTACATCATAGAGGTGCTATCCTCCGCGTACTACTGGTGTGTTAGAAATGCCCGGCCCNNCCCCCCCCCCCCCCCCCCCCGACCTGTTCTGACCTGACCACTTGTAGAAGTTCAAGCCTTCAAGTCTACAGATTCCAATTGAGCGCGAAAAGACAACAGAAGAGAAGTTCAAACCAGACACAATCAAAAGCGAGGGTTGCTCAAAGCACCTGCCCCAAGCAGGCACAGAGCTGGCTCCCGTTCTTCTTGTGAGGAAATGTAATCCTAGAAAACTTGTGAGACAACCATCAGATCCCACATACCGCTGGTTTTGCCTGTTCGCTTTGCGATATAGCCTGAAACCACCCCTCAAGGAGTTCCAAACCTCCCAAAACCACAGCGCAACCCTAAAACCCATAAGCTGTCCAAGCTCCTTGGGGCTGGGCTGTGTGCGAAGGTGCAGCTTGCATCATTGCACCCACCACCTCAGTGACTCGACGTGATGCTTGCTAGGGCCGAGTCATTGTTGAGCTGATGCATTGGGCATTGAGGTCTCTTGGACATAGCCTCTGCTCCCCAAGCCATACCACCGACTACTCGCAAAACAGTAGGTTTGTCCTGGCTGGGGCAGCCTACATCCAAACCTAGCCTCAACCCAACAGCCTAGGCACAATTCCAAGCTTTCGGCTTCCGGATGTACGGCAGACGGGCCCGACACCCGCATGAAACCCCCTCAACTCAACTACGCAGCCCCCAGGTCGAATCGATTGAAAGTCAACAGTAATCCAAAAACCCTTCTAAACAAAGCACGAGAGACAAACCAAAACCGCCCAAAATCCCGAAAGCTCTAATCAAACCTACAAGCCCCAAAGCTCTAAATCCTAGACCTCAGAATTCCTAATGCAGGACCCTCACTTCCTCGGCCGCTGGCCCTCAAAGAAGGCAGTGCAAAGCCGTGTCTTCCGCAAATCTGGTGTGGCCTGGTTAAAGGTTTCCTTGGGCTTCGGGGTTTGGGGTTTCAGTGCTGTGCTTTGTTGAGCGAGAGAGCTTGGAGATTCAAGAGGCTCAAGGCTACGGTCACATTACGTCACATTCTTAAACCCAAACTCTGCATCTGCGACCCTGAATCCAAAATCCTGGAAGGACTCAGACCCTGGGCTTCGACGTAGATTCTAGATGAATGTTGCCGGTATTCTTTTTGAGTGATGAGGGTTCGAGGACTCAGGGGACTCTTACGGGGACTCCTAGGTCCTAGTTCGGAAATGGCTGCAGGCATAACTAAGGAAGGACCCAGGCGCGCATTGCACGGCTTGCTCTCAGATCTGACCCCGAACTGGACACCCTCAACCGTACACTCCGAGAGCTTTGTAACAAAGGCAAGAATTGCTGCGTGTACATTTACATCTACGACGACTACGACTTCGCCGACTACAACGACTACGACGACGACGACGACTACTACTACTACTACTACGACTACCACGACGACGCCTACTACCAGTAGGAACCACGACGACTATTGCTACGACGACGATGACGACGGCTCTTCTTTTACTACCGTTTGTTCTACTAATACTACTAACACCATCAACACCAGTACGACGACGAGGAAGAGGACCGGGACGATGATGCTATGAGTGGGAAGAGGACAACGACAACACTTGCACGACCACCAAAACTACTCACGCATACTTGTTGTTATTGTTCTTTGTGGTCCTACTGTTTGCTTGACCCCAACTTCGATATGGGCAAAAGAAAGAAGGCTTCGATTCCAAGTTGTGTCACTCCGATAAACTGAATCAACTCTTTGTGCCCGGGCAGTAGGTTTGAGAGCCTGGGCTTAGTGATCGGGGCTTCAGGTCCCGTTCGGATGCGCTTGGGGCTCGGGGTGTAGGATTTAACTCTTGGCATAGAGGGCTGCACGGTTTGGGGTCTGGGGATTTGGGTTCAGGGTTTTGGGCTTCTGAGGCCGGCAGCTTCGGGACTCCAACCACCCTCCTACAAGGACTAAGCCCCGAGCCCTGAACCTGACAGAGAAAGCTGTGACTGTAGTGGCCCACATACTTAGACTAATGTCCTGGGGGGCGGGGGGGGTTATAAGTGCAAATGAGGGAAGCCTAAAGAATATTACGGATTTTCAAGCTTGAACTTTACCTTTACTGCCATTTCCTATTCAGTCCGCTCAGTCCTACTCTCCGAGAGAACCTGATTGAACACCGTCAAAACGCTGCAGGACACTGCAATGAAACAGACTATGGTAGCTCAAAATGCACCTTGCCCACGTCCGCACCACCCCGTGTGAAGGCTTCCAGAAACAAGGAACCTAAGTAAGGTATGGCTTTTTTTTAGAGGACACCTAAGAAGAGATCCTTACTTTCAATTGCAAGCTTTTTGAGGGTTCAGGGTCTCCCAAAACACGTAGTTCACGAAAAGAACCCACTCTCGCGTAGCACCATTAAGTCGTGAAGCTGCAAGCCCAGAACGCTAGATCCGAAATGCTGGATCCACAACTCCAAGGCTGTACACCTGAATCGAACCCAAGTCCCTAAATCCACGACCAGCCCTGCTCTTGCTGCCTGGAGCTCGGCGCAGGAATGCGCGAACGAGCAGTCAGAGCCGAACTGGCAGGCCCCCTTCAAGTGATACCTTCGCCGATGACTTAGTAGGATTGCAGTGTGGGTATAGGGTTACGGGATTTAAGGTTTGGGCTGGGTCGGTTTAATGACTTAAGAACCGAAAACTGCGTGTTGTACCTTGTCCCGGAGCGTGACACCCTTCTCGGGCATGTAGCCTTTCTCACTCTCCCGAGGGAGTTAAGGCTTCAAGCTTTAGCACTGCAACCCAACAAAGACTGACAAGATGCAGATTGCAAATGCAGCAACTAGCCCGGCCAACTGAACCTAGCCCAGTGCCACTTCGAAATCCGACTGAAAACCGTAATGGTCAATTGTCCGTCAGCTTGCCAACTAGTACACACAACAACAGCAACAGCAACAGTAGCAGTAGTGAATGAGATGCGAACAACCTGGTCATGATAGCAAGGACTGGAGAGTTTATGTTTAAAACGGAAGTGAGAATCAGACCTTGAAGAAGAAGCACCGCTGCTGGCAGCAAACTAATACTTTCGATGCCCATAACGCTCGTGTCATGAGCCGCAAGCCCCACTGGTAAACGACAACTCTAACAAACCCGAACTAGACAGCAGCTATGATCAGCGATACCAGGTACTGTTAAGACTATCGGCACCATTTTCACCCATTTTCCTATCATCTGAATAACTCTACTTACCAGTACAAGCACTTACAAGCACTACTACGAGTACTACTGCCAGCTGCTGCTGCTGCTGCTGCTGCTGCTGCTGCTGCTGCTCCTGCTCCTGCTCCTGCTCCTGCTCGTGCTCCTGATGGTGATGCTGCTGCTCCTACTCCTACTCTTGGTCCTACTCCTCCTGCTGCGTTGCCTACTCCTACGGCTCCCACGTTCTTTGTTCCTCCTTTTGCTTCACTCCTACTTCCACGCTCCGGCACTCCTACTCACTCTCCTGCTCTCCTATTCTCCTACTCTTTTACTCTGCTGCTCTCCTTACTACCACCACCACCGCCACCACCACAACCACCACGACTACTACTACTACGACGACTATTACTACCACTACTACCACCACTACCACTACCACTACCACTACCACTACCACTACCACTAATTGCTACTACTCTAGAATGCGGAAATGCACTGGGCCCAGAGCAGGCGGAACTACTCTAGCATGACAATATTCACTGGGACCGTTGCAGGCAGAACTTCGTCTTGTGCAGCTGGGAGTGGAGGCAGGTGTGGCGCGGTTTCTCCTGGCCGGCCAGAGTTGGGCTGGTTCTTGGGCTTCCTCCAGTGATTTACAGCTTAGAGGTTGGAGACTGAGGTTTAGGCCTTAGGGATGCCTATGTGCGTGTGCGTGGGTCGAGGTGCAGCCTCGGGCTTCGGGTGTTTGAGTGGTGTGGTTGGTTTCCGGTTGTAGGATGGTAGGGCGAAGGGCTTTAGATGTCGGGCTTGCAGATTGGTTTTGGCTGAGGGTTTTGACCCTTCGGATCGAAAGGCAGGCTATCTGGCAATAAACTGTTGGTTTCAGTTTCGGGCACCCCGTTACCGGAACATCCCATACCCGCAAAACCTAAAACCCTAAACCCTGAATCGGTACACAGCACCATCCCGAGTGCTAAACCCAAAAGCATGCAACAGGACTGAAATTCTACATCTGAGCCAGGCAACAACAAATGTACATGATTAACGTATACATACGTGTACAGGAATACATGTGTATACATAGCTATATACACACCATGTAGGTAGACAGATAGTGGATGGATGCATAGATCGATGGATGATAGATAGATAGATAGATAGATAGATAGGTAGTTAAGTAGATAGATAGACAGATAAATAGACGGACAGATAGATAGATAGGTAGGTAGATAGATAGATAGACAGACAGACAGATGGATAAATAGATAGATGGATAGCTAGGTAGGTAGATAGATAGGGATATAGGTAAATGGAAGTGGATAGATAGGTACATTGAGATAGACACATAGACAGTTAGATCGATTGATTGATAGACAAATGGAAAGACAGATCGATCTACGGACCCATGGACAGACAAGCAGACAGGACGGAAAGACGGAAAGAGAGATAGACAGAAGCTTAGGCCGTGCAAGCTTGCATCATCTTGGACTCCCGTTCAAGGACGCTTCCATGCCAAGGCTCTGCTTAGAAATGTAAGCAAAGGGAGGAGGAAAAGTAGTAGTATAGTAATGGTGGGGAGTGAGGGAACAACCCCACCACTAGGATTACTTGTTTTGATTCTTTTTGCGAAGGGGGGGCTAGGACTACTATCAAGACTGCAAAGCCCCGAAAACCTCCACCACCACTACTACTACTAC
>CAJNJA010011512.1:0-13619 GCA_905231915.1 Symbiodinium necroappetens | reverse complement strand
CTCCACACAGAGACGCACGCACGTACGCACGCACACGCGCGCACGCACACACGCACGCACACACACACACATCCCCAGTCAAGGCTGGTTGTCTCGTCATCATCTCTCTTCACTTGCGAATTGTGCAATCTTCGGACAGCAAACTCTGATCAGCATGTGTTCAAGAAGGCTTCAGGATTGTCAGCATCAGAATCGTCTTCAAGAAGGCTTCAAGATTGTCAATGAAGGTCTTTTGAAAGCATCAGAATCGATTTAGAGTATTCAGTACATATTCAGCATTGCAAACTCCGGTCAGCATGTCTTCAAGAAGACTTCAGGATCGTCAGCGAAAGCTTTTTAGGAAGCAGTTGGATGGAGCCTCGTATGCCTCCTCCATCCCCCTGCATTCTGGAAACCCGCTGGAATGTAAGAGAGTCTTCCTTAGGAACAAGAATTCCACACACACCTACCCGGTCGTAGCCGGCTAAGTATCTCTGGACAATAAGGACCAGTCATCCTTACCTAGAAGGATGCTGTTTGTGCTAGATTGTTACATCTTTTCACTCTTTCAGGTAGGTACAGCTGCGAGAACGAGAACGATGTTCTCGTCGGTAAGACAAACATAGGCGCACTCCCTTGCAGACGTGCAACAGCATCAACAACACCAACACAACAACAGGGACAACGTTACAACACCAACACAGGCAACGAAAACGACGACGAAGAACAAACGGCACAAACACAGCAACACGACGACGACGACGACGACGACTGACCCGAAAAACAGTCAACACCGCAACCCCTACACACACACACACCCACCCACCCACCCACCCACCCACCCACCCACCCACCCACGCCCGCGCGCACGCACGCACCCACGCACGCATGCACGCGCGCACAGCCACACACAACCCGACAGACAGACAGACAGACAGACAGACAGGCAGGCAGGCAGGCAGACAGACAGACAGACAGACAGACACACAGACACACAGAGACAGAGAAAGAGCCGCGAAGCAAAGACATGATCGGGAAGCGTAACACACGACAACACTTACACATGTTCACTTATCTACTTGCTTAACCTGACAAGCACAAGCAAGACATGTTCATGCCGGGGGTATCCGGCTCTTTGATTTCATAGTAAGGAAGCCTGAGGGGACTGAAGAACTGGTTCGAATCACAACCGTTGTTCTGCCCAAAAACCCAAACCGTATGCCACGTTTAAGGTCGCCTGGCCTAACTGTGCCTAGCCCCTCTACACCCCATACCCTAAACCCCTGTAAAATCATACGACAACTCCATGTAAATACCCATAGGCTCCTTAGTAGTTCCTTTTTTGGGCTTACCTTATAGGATTCTAAATATGAACCATAAAAAGGAACTACTCAGGAGCCGATGGGCAACTATTGAGACTCATTGAGAACCTGCAAACCCTCCAAGCACACTGTAAGCACCCTCATACTTGGGAAATCGACCTGGACCTTACAAGACCCGGCCTCTTTCGGTCACACTCTGTCAAAATGTCTAGCTTAGGCATTAGGGGGTTTAGGGTTAAGGCGGCTCTTCAAATGAAGGACCCACAAGGACCTAAGCAAACCATATCCTGCAATACGTTTCTCAGCAAGCCCAAAAATAAGTAAGAAGATCCTGCCTATGTTAAGATGCTTCTGAGCTCCTGGTATAAGTAAAGGGTCCTGGTATTTAACAGGTCTTGTGTAGGGTTCGAGGGTTCAGGGCTTCGGGTTTTTGGGTCTGTAGGGGAGGAGAGGTTCCTTTCAGGCTCCCTGTGTGGATCTACACAAGCTTTGTTTAAGGTGTTTCCGGGCTGGGTTAGGGTTTGGGGTTTAAGATTTAGGATTTAGGGTTTAAGGTTTAGGGTTTTGGGGGGGGCGTAGAGCTTCAGCACCCGTAGCAAACAGCCAATTTCCGCAAGTCAATTTTGGGTCTCCCGGCGCCCTTCGCAGTCATCGCAGCGGGCGAAACACGACCAGGCTCGAGCGCTGACGCCTCATCGGAAAGTCATCTTCATGTTCGGGCCAACTTTCAACCAACATACTATAGGGTTTAGGGCTTAGGGTATAATCCTCTGCAGGGCCTCATTAATTAATGTTCGTTTCGGGTACCAGAAACGCTCGGCACCCACAACTTCAATCCCCAGGCACGGACGGCGCGCACGGAGACGACCGGAGCAGAACATACCCAGCGACTTCGGGTTCAGCGGGGGCTTCGATATATTGACACCTGTCCTAAAACCTGAACCCTATAAGTGCGGAAGAAGCTAAGCGTTGTAATTGTGTCTTAACCTTGAATCCCCTTTTTGTGAACTACAGCCGAACCTCCAAACCTAAGTTGCAAAAGCTGGACCCTTACATTTAGGGTTTAGGGCCTACGAACCTCCAACCTGGACAAAGACCGGAAAGCTCAAATGCCAGTTAAGCCACAGAAAAGCTTCACAGCCCTATAGCAAAGGAGCCGCTTGCCACCTTGCAAGATCTGAAACCCTAAACCCCTAAACCCTAAACCCGGTTTCTTTGGACTCTATGAAACTTCCCGGAAAGGTTCTAGGATACTGCTTAACCCTACCTTAAGCTACCAACACCTGTTTTTTGTAGGGTCCCTATCAATTCTATATTAGGGTTTATGTACACAGAAACTATTTGGAAAAGTAGGTTATGGTAGCTTAACCCAAGACTCTACAACTCTAAAAACCCCTAAACCCTAAACCCTAAGACCCTAAACCCTAAAACCCTAAACCCTAAAAACCTATAACCCTAAACCCCTAAAACCCTAAACCCTAAACCCTTTGCAGGGCCTGGCCCCATGAGTCTGCCGCTGGCCGCGGGTAGCCGTGGTCGCTCTGCGGCTCCTGCCAAGGCTTAGGGTTTAGGGTTTAGGGTTTCGGGTTTAAGGTTTAGGGTTTAGAGTTTAGGGGTTTAGGGTTTAGAGTTTAGGGGTTTAGGGTTTAGGGTTTAGGGTTTGGCTGTAGGGTTTAGGATTTATAGGGCTTAGGGTTTATAAGGGTTTAGGGTTTAGGGTGTAGGTTTAGGGTTTAGGGTTTGGCTTTAGGGTTTAGGGTTTTGGGTTTTATCGGATGTTCAAGGGAGAACTCGATGCCCAGACATGCATGGCTCAAGATCCTAAGGCCTGAATCCCAGGAGTTGCTTCTGGTGCCTTGCATGGGCTTAGGGTTTAGGGTTCCAGGAGTTTAGGCCGGAGACCTGAGACCCTAAAGCCTGAAAACATCCTCAGAGCTCCTGACGCTGCATCTCTAACACACGAACACCCCTTAACCCGCCAAAAAAACCTTAAGCGTAACCCCCTAACACCCCTAAACCCTAAACCCCTTCAACCGCCAAAAAGCCTAAGACCCTAAAGCCTTAAACCTCTATCCACTAAGACCCTAATGCCTTAAACCTCTAGTTTAACTCCTTAATAACAGAAAACCCAAAGTCCTAAACTTTCCTAAGCCACGATGTAAGAAGAAACCCCAAAGCCCAGGAGACGAAAAAAACCCTAAATCCCTAAACCCTACCTTAACCTGCCAAAACCTATGGGGGAACCTACAAAAAAATGGTAGGTTTGGGTAGGCTAAGGTATGCTCTTGAATCCCAACTGCCCTAATCGTAAAAACCCTCCCGAATCCGACAGGCTCTAAACCCTAAAACCCTACACCCCTAGACTTAAACCCTAAACCTGAACCCCTAAACCCTAAGCCCTAAAAGCATTCCGCCCCTACACGCCTAAACCCTAAACCCGAACACCCTGAACCCCTGAACCCTAAAACCCTACACCCCTAAACCCTGCAGGCCCTAAACCCCAGACACCCCCGCGGCCTCTCCCCACGAGTTCGCGGACCGCAGAGCGCTTGGCTCGGCATCCGGCTCCTGGAAATGGGTGGTTCTCTTAAAGTAGGGTCCCTTTTTAGGTCCCAAATACAGTACGGCAACCTTATAAAAAGGACCCTAAAAGGTACCCTATGGTTTCTCTAAAGTAGGGTCCCTTTTTAGGTCACCAAAATAGTATGGCACCCTTATCAAAAGGACCCTAAACCCTAAACCATAAACCCTAAAAAGGACCCTAAAGGGGACCCTACTTTAGAGAACTACCCAAAGAGAGCTAGACCTCGGACACACGCAGAAGAAAAGAAGGATTTTTTTTTTTGGGGGGGGGGAATGTGAGGGGCGACTGGCTTCAGAGAGTTTAAGGTTTGGTTTAGGGTTTAGGGTTTACGGTTTAGGGGCTTAGGGCTTTGAGGCTTTCGGGCTTTTGGGGTTTAGGGCCTTTTTTGGGTTGGGGAGCACCATGCAGGGCCTTGGGTTCTATAGGGTTTTCTTCAGCCGAGGCTTTTCGATATAGGCTCCCTTAAACGATGTAAGGTTCAGGTGTTGGTCTTACTTGCGGTGTTGCCGATCCCAAGTAACAGTGTGGTTTATATTTGGGGGCCGAACTAGCTACTAAGAATCTATACTATATTGGTACTTGAGCCCTTTGAGGGTTTAGGATTGAAGAATCCGACGCCAGCTTCCTGAGCGGAAGGAATTCCCTGCAAGAGCACTAGCCACTTGGGCCCACAACTCTCATCCGCCCACACAAACCGCCTTCAACCCAGATTTTGCTGCCCTTGATGGTCTGACCCAGAGAAGGAAACCTAATGCATACATGCTCTCACTCACACTTGAGGAGCCCGGTGTGCCCTGAGACACACACACACACACATCCACCGACCGACACCGGCATGGAAACCCCTGCTTCGAGTCTAGCCGACCCCGGCTAGAACATCGAAATCGGATGGGGGTAAATATGCGGACCTTCAAAGTCAGAATTCGGCTTGGGGGTCCAGTATAGTTAGCTAACTCTATAAGGCCCTTTAAAGGCGATCCTATCACTCACAAATTGGATCCGAACCCTATGTGGGGGTTTTCGAAAATAGGGGACCCTAACATAGTACCCTTAATAGCAGGATCCTTATCGGAAACTATATCAAACCCTACATCACGCCTGCAAGCTTACCCTAAGGGTCCAAGTACTCGCTATTTAAGGACTTTGGGGCCTTTGTGGGTACCAAAAACCATACATAAGCACCACTTGGACCCTTAGGGTAACTGTTCCGATGCCTACATCAGGCCTGCAAGCTTATTCTGGCTTTGGAGATACCAAAAGCTGCAACTTTCTGGCCGCAGGTGTAGCCCTGAACACCCGAAGTATAGAAGTCTTGAATCCCAGACCCGTTTGGGGTTTAGGGGTTTTAGGTGTTTAGGGCCTTCTGGGTTTAGGGGCTTAGTGTTTAGGGGTTTAGGGGTTGTTTAGGGGTTTAGGGGTTTAGCAATTATTCACCGAACGCCTCAATGATTCCTGAACCCTAACTCCAACACCTACAGAATCCGTCTCATGTCGACTGCGTCTGCTAGTCAGAAACCTATAAACCATCAACCTTAAATCCTTGTACGGACATGGACCACGACAGCCTCTAACATCTCCCTCCGCCATTTCTCCCACTCTTGCTCCTGATTGGTGCGCGGGTATGGGGGGTTACGGGCATAGTTTTCTTGATGTGCTTTTAGACGTAGGGCTTTCAGGGCTTGGGGCTTGGTGTGGGATTTCGAAGTTTTGGTCTTTGATGGTAGTTTTTGTGAGTTGTCGTTCGGTTCGAGGGTTGTGGCTTGAAGATTTGGTCGGAATTAAATTCTGAAGCTGGTTCAGGGTTTAGTAAGGTCTGAGGGAGAGGTGGTGTGTGTTCAGCACTTAGGTGGATCTACCTGGACCCCCCCAAAATAACCCACCTTTTAAAGGACTCAGATAAAGAAACCAACCCTAAACCCTAAACCCTACACCCTAAACCCTAATAAGGAACCCGAAAAATGGTAGGTTATTTGGGGTTACGGTTTGGTGTGCCGAAACAGGGGGTTTCCAGGGCTGAGGGTGCTTCGAGCTCAGGTTTGAAATCTTGATGTATGTGGGTAGTTTTCTAGAGTTTAGGGTTCCTTTAGGGGTTAGGGTTTAGGGTTCTACGGCCAGTTCTCTAAAGTAGGGTCCGGGTCCCTTTTGGGGTCCTTTGTATAATGGTGCCGTACTGTCTTGGGGACCCAAAAAGGGACCCTCATATAGAGAACTACTCATGTGGTTCCAGGTATTGGTGAGTCAGGCTACAGCAGCTTAGGGTTTAGGGTTTAGGGTTTAGGAGTTTAGGGTTCAGGGGTTTTCTAGGGTTTAGGGACCCGCAACAGCACTCCGACTGTAAGAGGATAAAGCTTCCTGCCAATTTTGGGCGCGTGTTTAAGTTCGCTCACTAAAACAAACGTGTCCTTCACACTCGAAGTTCTACCATCTGGCTGTTCGTGGGGATCGGAAAATGGTCGGGTACTAATTAGAAGCACGAAGGATGTTATCCATGGATTTCGCTGAGCTTATCATTGAAAACTCTTCCTGGCTGACCGCAGACAAAAACCAGACATGAAGGAGGCCCTGACAAGGCAGCTCCAAGCGCACTTCCCAAATAGTTCAGTAGCCAAGCAGACGTTAAACCAACGCTGCAGCAAGGCGGCTTGAGTTTGAGTATGAGGGCTTGGGAAGCAGGAGTTGCTTGCTATGTGTCATTATTTGGGATGTGAATTTTGACTTCAGAGTTCAAGTTCTACGGTTCAGCATGTAGGGGGTGGTAGCTAAGAAGTCAGGCCGAAATCTTCGGTCGGCAGGAGGCACTCTCTTTTTGGTACAGTCAAGTTCTCCTTCCCCCATATTCGCTTGGTGGAAGGAGCGGGATGGAACTGTGCTCAGCCTACATTGATTCCCTGTCGGTGGCAAGGTCTCGCAACGGTTTAGGGGTTTAGGGTTTAGGAATCAGCTGCATTTAGGATTTAAGCGTTTAGGGGTTTAGGGTTTGGGGTGTGCGCAACAGCTGCCTCCAAAGCACGCTGCAGCCTGGAACCTCTTACCGTAAAGGGTTTAGGATTTAGGGTTTAAACCCTAAACCCTACGCCCTAAAGCCTAAACCCTAATGCAAGCATCAAGTACGAAACCTTCCAAGAAGTCTTGGGGCCAAGTTAATGTTCCGACAAAGTTACAGCCCGAGGAATCGACTACGCCATTCAACGCTTGAGCTGCGGTGTCGGATGTAAGCTGGCGTGCGGAGTCGTGGGTGGGTTGACGATATTGGCCTGCCGCAAGCCTACGACTACAACCATCCTTGTAGCCAATCCCTGAACTCGAAACCCTAAACCCTAAAGCCTGGACTCTTTACCCTAAGCCCAGCCTACACCCTAAACCCTAAACTCTAAGCCCTAAGCCCTAGATTCTAAACCCTAAGCCCTAAACCCTAAACCCTAAAGCAGAACCCTAAACCCTAATGCAAAACCTAATGCAAAACCCTAAACGCTCAAAAAAGCTCTAAATCCCGAGGCCCAAGACCTCCAGACCCCGACCCCCAAGCCTGGCATACAGCCCTTTCGGGTTTAGGGATTAGGGTTTAGGGCTTAGGGTTTAGGGATTAGGGTTTAGGGATTAGGGTTTAGGGATTAGGGTTTACGGTTTAGGGTAATTAATATAAAGCTCTCCACAAGAACTATGTTATAATGATGGAGCCTGGAACACGGAAGTATAATAAACTCCGCCACACACGGCGCATAAACTAAGATAAAGCCCACAGCATGCACGTGTGAAGTCTCTAACACTGATTGAAGCGCTTACAAAACCTCATAAAGACCTGTAAACCGCTAACACACTGCTCAGTAAACCGTTGTACAAACCCTTTGACACCCTATAGATCAACTAAGACACTCTTTACAAGACGCTGCTCTAAACATGCAGGTTACGACAACAACCTGCAGGCACCGAGCAGTGAATCCGCGAGCCCTCGGCCACACAACACGGACTCATTCGAAGGGCAACGACATACCCCGAAGACTCCAAGACGAAAGAAACGGCTCGCAGTCGCAGGCTTTATGGTTCAGAGGGTTTCAGGGTTCCAGGATATCACAAAGAGTTTAGGATGAGCTTTGTGGCGGGTCTTCTAAAGCTTCGTCTATGAGCCTAGTAAGTAATACAAGGCTAATAAAAGGCTTTAAGTAAGATCCATCCCCCCCCCCCCCCACCCCCCTGCCGTTTTCCATTCGAAACACAAATAGGACCTCATAGAGTTCTTCTCTTGGGGCTTAGGGCTGCAAGGATTGAGGGTTGACGGATGGTCGGCTTAGATCCCCAAGAACCTGTAGAACAAGATCGATAGAGCAAAGCCCCTGAAACAGTTGATTCTAGAACCCTCAACCCCTAAATCGAGTAGGCTATCGGAAGCCCCAGGCCATGAACTGTCATTGGATTTCCGGGTATACTCCCCAAGCCCGTTTCGGAGCGCCTTCGGGTACGATACAGTCATGGTCAGGCACGCACATGCAAGCCGCCCCCGGCCATGCTCGCCCTTTAGGGTCGGGATTGGGCTAATTTTTAGCTACATGCAATCCCTATGTACCTACGAAAAAACAGCTGTCAATGTAAAGAATATGAGCTATGTGTGTTCTCTCTCTCTCTCTCTCTCTCTGTCTCTGTTTAACAACTTGATCTAGCACTGCCATCTTAAACAAGTCCGTAGAGGGGTTAGGATTTAGGGTGGAATGTCTGGTTTGGGGTTTTGCGTTTCTGAATTAAGGATCGAGACTTCAGGCTTGCTGTCCGATTGAACAGTTCTAAAGCACCTCAAAGATGCCTCTTCAGTCGTAAACTCCCATATGGGTAGTTCTCCAAATTTAGGGTCCCTTTCTGCGTCCCCAACATAGTACGGCACCCTTCCCCAGACAGGACCCCCCAAAAGGGACCCTAATGTAGAAAACGCCTATATCGTCAATTTTGGACTTTTGCTTTGGAGGTAAAGATTTGCAGTACTAATATGCCTCTCGGCCAAAGCTTCTTTGTTTCGAGGGGCGCTAGACACGTAGTTAGTGAGTTAGTTAGTTAGTTAGATAGATGGGAAGATAAATGGAAAGATAGATAAGTAGATACATGGATGGATAAACGAACGGATGGATGGATGTATGGATGGATGGATAGGGCCGACATATGGTTAGGCAACAGGTAGTTTGATTGGTCGGCCGATAGATGAAATGCTTGCCTGCCTGCTTCTCGGCACGCAATACATGCCAATACATGCATGCATATTTCAAGTAAGTATACAGGTATGTTATCTACATGTTGGTAAGTAAGCATGTACTAGAACACAAACTTGAAAGCAACAGCAGCAGACAAGCAAGCTTCATTCGGACATTGGAGCTGAAACAGAAATTGTCAACAGCTAGCACCGAACAGACACACAAAATTCCATGCTACGCCGCTCTTTGGGATCAAATGGCGAACGATGGCCGATAGATCAGGGGAAGCCAGGCGATAAATTCTGACATTGAAAAGCAGATGACATGTGCATCTTCTGTCAAGTTCATAACAGGCTGGATGTCCGGCTTTTCCCCGCTTGCTCAGTCGTAGTCAGGGATGGGGTTGGGGGGCCTCAATTCCAACTCCAACCTGGCAAAGCCGCGAGCCCCTCCCCCCCCTAAACCCTAAACCCTAACCCCTAACCCCTAAACCCTATCCTGTCCCATTTAAGCCGGAATAGCCTAAGCCCTTGAGGCTCTTGCCCCTAAGCCCGAAAATCTAATCCGAATCCGACATAGCCAAGCCCTGGCAGCCCTCCGGGCCAAAAACTGAAGACGCTTTGGGGTTTTAGGGTTTTAGGGTTTTAGGTTTTGGGTTTTAGGGTTTAGGTTTTAGGCTTCAGGGTTCATAGACCCCCCTAAACCCTAAACCCCTAAACCCGAAAAGAAGCTGAAGATAGGCCCTAGGGCCCAGAGACATAGGGCAAGCTTCGGGTTTGGCGGCTTACGGTGTCGGGCGCCCGGGTGTTATGGCTTTAGTGTTTAGGGGGCTTAGGGGTTTAGGGCTCAGGGGGTTTAGGGCTTAGGGTTCTTAGGGGTTTAGGGCTTAGGGGTTTAGGGTTTTTAGGGAACCTTCAACTGCCTTTACAGTCCTTGCGTAGGCAGCTGGGTCAGGTTTGGCTAGCGAGACTGAGCCAGCAGGGTCCACAGACCTCCCTATGCGGTCTCATGCGCAGTGATGGGGAGCGACGAAGCTGCGTGAACATGTCGGACAGCGGCAGTTGGAGGAAACCTGGCAGAAAGGGCTACACTTGCTTGCAAACCCTAAGCCCTATCAGCAGATGCAACCTACTTATGCCATGTCTCAGATATGGGGGGTCATGTGTATGGTATAGCCGCTCTAGCCATGGGTTTCTGGGATGACTCCCGTAAGTGGCCCTGAGTTGCCATCACTGACCCCAGAAATCGTCACTGCCCTAAACCCTAAACCCTAAACCCCTAAACCCTAAACATTAATCTGGCGGCCCAAAAGTGTTGAGAGGCCCTTTGGCGTATGCTCTCTTCTTACGGCACAGAACTTCTGGAGTCTTAGGGGTTTAGGGTTTAGAGCTTTCTTGAGGCTCAGAGGGAAATTCGACGAGTTCACGAAGTTTTTGTAGGGGAGGCCAACCCCCGACCTGCTTGGGGTTTAGGGTTTCGAGTTTAGGGTTTAGGGGGCTTAGGGGGCTTAGGGTGTTTAGGGGGTTTAGGGTTTAGGGGGTTTAGGGGGTTTAGGGGGTTTAGGAGTTTAGGGTTCAGGGGGTTTAGGGCTTCGGGTTTAGGGTTATGGTACCTGTAAGACTTGGGCACCTGCAGAATGACCGGCCTAGCGACCCGGCTGTCTGAACACGTAGAAGATGCATATATACATATTGGGGGGGATAGAGTACCAGGAATATTGTAAAGGGGTACTCGGGGATATTAAGGTTTCCTCGAACATCGACTTTTTGCCTTGAATCTAGATCGGGTCTCCAACTTCGAACCATACACGAATCTCGCTTGATTCTGGTTTGGTGTAGGGTTTAGCTTAAGTAGGGATCAGGGCTGGGGCTAAGACTTTAGAAGGTAAGAGAACTTGTCGCGACACCTTACACAATCTTTCCCACACCGTAAACACTCATCTAGGCAGAGCTCCCAAATCAAAGCCCTAAGCTTCACGATCCTAAGTACCTTATAACGACGTATTCGGGCTTCGGGTAGTAGATCATTGTAGGTTCGTGTTTTGAGGAGGGTCTGAGGATTTGATACTTGGTGACCCCTGGTTTCAGGCAAGCCACCTGGGAAACCGACCAAGCCGCCACACATTCTTGATGAAAGATGTGACCGCAGGGTAAGATTGCTACCTGACAGGTTCCATCGGGCTACCAGCAAGTAGATAAACTTATATAACTGAACAGACAAATACACGAACAACCAAGCCTACGCATATGATGTATCCTTTATGTAGGCTACTTAGTATGTGTATATATGTATGTATGTATATATATATATACATAGATAGATGGGAATATGTATGTATGTATGCATGCATCAGATACACACACACACACATCGGTCACACTTCGACTGTGACATGAACAGGGTAATCACCAAGTAAGTACATGAAGACTGCAGGTAGAGTCAACAGCGAATAGGTTTTCAAGAATCGCCAGCGGTTCTGGCTCATACTACAGACAGGGTGGTACCAAAAACTAGCTTTGCCGCGACTTATACTGAGAGCAAGCTCGAGAAGCCGCAGGCGAAACTGCCCCTCTTGTAACACTGACACACTTAGTAGAGGGGATTCTTTCTAGTGTAGACCAGTGTGGGCCGCATCTTGAGCTTTAAGCGGCAGGTTGCGGGCTGTGAGGGCATGTGCCACTATGGTACGGTTGTATCGAGGATTCATGTGGTACACTTTTGGTGTTTATCGAGGCCTCTAGGTGGATGGCTCCCAAGATCTTCCCCTGACCTCCCCTAAGGTCTGAACTGGAATCTGGGTTTAGGGTTGACGGTTTAGGGTTCAGGGGCTTAGGGCTTCGGGCTTGAGGCGTCTTACTTACTGTCTACTTTGATGGTTTGCAGACCTGTGTAGGGAATTTCCAGGGAGTTCTATATTCGGTTTCCGTAGGGGGCCTGAATGATTCACATAAGGTTTTGCTGTGTATTACAGTATCGTTTTTCAATGCCTACAAAGGTATTGTCTTTGCCAGTTATTACTAACTGCCCCGGCCCTGGGGACTTTTTAACCACCCAAATACACGCCGGGTTACTGATCATAGGGGTCCTTAAGCAAAGCACCCACTCTTTTAAGAGCCCCCCCCCAAAAAAAAAACATCATAAAAAAAACACATCAGTACTTTAGGCACGTTGTTGAGAAATCACCAAGTAAGGCCCCCTGACCGCCTCTACATAATCGAGTTTCAGCAGACATTCGACATGACCCTGAAACCCTAAACCCTTCAAGCCTACGAACAACTCAAAGTTAAAGAGGGGCCACCTTAAACCCCCCTAGCCAAACACTAAACCCTAAACTACGGTTGATGATATAAATCCTGCAATACCCATAATACGGAATATACCGTAGTTCCCATAGTTTCGGGTCCTTCATAAGGTAATGCAGGATTTAGATCCCTAAACCGTAAAACCCTAAACCCTAAGCCCTAACCCCAAAACCCCTCAACCCCTAAACCTGTAAACCCCTAATCCCTCAACCCCTAAACCTGTAAACCCCTAACCCCTAAACCCCTAAACCCCTACACCCCTAAATACCCCTAATCCCTAAACCCCTAAACCGTGGCCGGGGTCTAAGGGCCTCTGTCGTCTCTTCAAAGTCTTCCAGGCAACAGAGGCAGGTCTGCAGGTCTCCGACCTGCTGTCTGCCGAGGGGGCCCCTTTTTTGTGCGATTTTGAAGTTTTTAGGGCTTGTAGGGTTTGGGGTTATAGGGTTTTAAGGGTTTTCTGGGTTCAGGGGTTTAGGTTTTAAGGGTTTAGGATTAAGTTTAGGATTTAAGACATTATTGTTTAGGGTTTAAGGGGTCGGGCTTCCGGTCCTTTCAGGTTTTGGTTGTGGGGCTTGAGGTGTTCTGGGCCTCAGCATTGTAGGACTTCGGATCTCAAGATTCAGGATTTAGGGCTCTAGGGTTTTTAGGTTTAGGGTTTTAGGGTTTGGGGGTTTAGCGCTTAGGGACGAGGGATGTGGGTTAGAACGCTGTTGCCTGACACGGTGCAATCCGCTGGGCACTTCGAGGATTTGGGTCTGTTGTAGGAATTGAACGCTTCCCACCCATAGGCTCCATAGTAGTTCCTTTCTGTTTAGGATCCTATAAGGGAATCCTAAAAAGGAACTACTATGGAGCCTATGGGCAGAGCTGTAATAGGATGTTACAAGGTTTGGTTTTTGCTTTACCGGGCCTTGGGTTGCAGGCCTACGGAAAGCTCAAGTGGGGCCACCAAAAAACCTCTCAAAAACCTCAGAAGCCCGGCTAGAGCTCTAATCCGAACTAAGGCCCCGAAACCCTTGTTCGGGTTCCTTTAAGGAAGCACTCCCTTTTGAGGGAAGGCCCCTACACCCTAAACCCTACACCCTAAATCCTAAACCCTAAAATTTAAAACCCTAAAACCCTAAAACCCTAGACCCTAACCCCTAAAACCCTAAACCCTAAACTCCCTAAACCCTACAACCCCTAAACCCCTAAACCCTAAACCCCTAAACCCCTAAACCCTAAACCCTGAACCCCCCAATTGCCAAGGGAGCACTCT
>CAJNJA010011511.1:0-13619 GCA_905231915.1 Symbiodinium necroappetens | reverse complement strand
CGGAAAAAAACACCTAAATCCTACCCTCGACACTCCTGCTGATGCCTTGCGAAAAGTGCTGTAATTATCGCTGAAAACTCGTCCTGACAGCTCCAAAAACGTGGCGTCAAAAATGACACCCGCACCTACTACTAGTACTAGCACCATGGGTAGTACTATTACCATTATTCTTACACTATACTATACTATACCATACGATACTATACTATACTATCCTATCCTATACTATATTTTGGTATGCTATACAAATGCTTGTGTGTCCGAACAAGTGTGCATTGCAAGGGTCGAAGCACAAAAAATAATCCCACGCAGCAGTCCCCTCTCGGACTGTTGCGTGGGATGGAAACTGCTGGTTTGTACCTGTTCGAAATGTTTGTATATTTGGCTTCAGGGCTAGTTTCCAGAAAGGTTTCAGGGTTCAAGGTAGCGGTTTAGGTTTTAACGTTTAGGGCCATACACCAGCATGACACAGACTAAGCATAATAGCAATAATAACACTAATAAGAAAGATATTAATAATCATGAAGATCGTAGTTGCCATACATGATAAGACAAAAATGGAATAAAATGGTAGTAACAGTAGCAATTCCGACAATCATTAAGTCTCACTCAGCTGCAACAAGCTGCAGCAACAAGAAAGAACGACGATAGCAACAACGAGATAGCAACATTCACGCAACCATAACTAATAGTGGCAGACAGCCTTGCATTGCCAGTAGAACTACTACAATCAATCCGAATGCATTCAAAATAAGGCAGCGACATGTGAAGCGCCTTATTATATAAGAAGCTCAACAGTCAGAGTTCTCTAGCAGTGATCTTAAAGTTAGGGAGGAGTGCCAGAGTGCTGGTTTCGGGTGGGTTCCCTAAACCCTCTAAGCCCTAACCCTACCCCGGAGATAGGCTCCCTTGACGTTATCGCTGTAATCATACACCCCCAGGACCCTAATAGGAAGTCTGAAATTAAATAGGACCCCTAAGAGGTCCCCTTTTTAACACCCCTCCTGATGAACCGTTGAGAATTCCCGGGGCTCGGGCCATACTTCCTCAGCAACTCATCAAGGGGTGCCCCCCTGAGCTGTGTTGCCTGAGGTTTTTGGGGATTCTGGGAGGTAAAGGGCTCAGGGCTCAGGACCGGGTTTGGGGGTTCACGTCTGGGTTTGGGTTTAGGGTTTAGGGTCTAGGGTTTAGATTTTAGGGTTTAGGGTTTCGGGTTTCGGGTTTATGCTTTAGGGTTTAGAATTTAGGGTTTAGGGTTTCGGGTTCCGGGTGAAGGCCCAAAGCTTAAGTTTCAAGATCCTCGGTCCCTCCCTTCCTGCCTCCATCCTCTCGAAAAGAGAACACGAACACTCGTTCGAATAGTCTCCAATGCATATAGGAATCTCTGCACATATAAGTACACAGCTTCGTTCTGCTGGCATACTTCTGTGCGAAGATGTGTACGGCGTTCTCAAGGCTGGTCGAAATTCTGAAGCCTAGCTTCGCGACTAGGTCTCAACCGCGCACATTGCTTGCGTTTTGCAGGTGCTACCGGTGGACTGTACACAGTCAATCCGGGCGTGGGGCGAGATGTCCACTGAGAACCAAAGGATTTGTTCCTTACAATCACAGGCCGGCATACGCAAGTGATGGGGGATATCCACACGCCCGGACCGGCCAAGCCAACAGCGGAGAACTATTTCAGTGGACGGTTTCGCCTGACTGCGCCGGAAACAAATGTGTTCAAGGGTCAAATTGCCGAAGCTGCTGTACACTTCGATGCCCCCGGGAAGGATTCTGCATCCTGTCTTGCCCCGATCATGAGCATCATCTTGTTCATGAAGGCCACCAGAACGTCTCAAAGCTTACAGACAGTTCAACTGTCTGGCCATATTGCATCATGTCTGTTGGAGACAACCTCAACCGGGATGAAGGCAGAAGCTGTGAACCAGCACATGGTCGGGGCTAGACGGCATCACTCTGCGTGGGTGACATACTAAGACTTGTGATGCGCAGTAGTCTTTCAGCGAGACTTTCCGCTGCTGGCTTTTCGTCGCTTCGCAAACTCAATCCAGCGCTGGATGACAGGGTGCGTTAACAACTTTTGGAGGCTGTTGTACTCTATAGCTAGCACTTCGTTGCTTGCGATGCTGTGCACCGTGTTGTGGCACTGCCGGCAAATCATGAGACCATAGGAGTTCAAGAAGGATCTGGTTGGCTCACCTTCAACACCATTAGGCAATCGCTTACCAAGGTAGGTCGGATGCTTGTCCTTCGGGATCAGGTGGTGGAAAGTTAGCTTCAAGTCCCTTTCGCACATCTCGCACTCACCCTCCCCGGCATCGCCCTCATCTGCCACTTCTGTCAGAGCCCGAACTTCCTCTTGCTTCGCCTCCTGCGGCTTTCCATACCTGCAGACCCAAGGCCTACAACAAAGCAGTAGGTTCTGGCGCATAAAGAGAGGGTAGAATGTAGAAAAAAACCTGAAAAAGACTAGACGCCTTCTATACTATACCAAAGGCACTCGATGAAGATCAGCTTCAAGCGTCCACTGGGTAGAATGTCATCCACTACAGCAGGGTGCCATTCCTGATCTTCGGGGAGGAAAGCCCACACAGGATCGCCAACTTCGGACACCTTCTGCCTTACTCGCAGAAGCCCGTGCTTCACGAGTTGCACAGCTCCCTTCTGCGCCAAAGCTCCCAAATTTTCATCCTCACTTAGATATGTAGCAATGCCCGCTTCCTCCAGAGAGTTTCGCAGTAGCATGCCCCAGGATTCCAAGGCATCTGGAGAGCTCTCTGCTGCATAGGCTAGGAAGGAGGCGCTCAGTACGTCAGCACGCTCAGATGCTTCTTGCATCCAGCTCCGTAGCTCCACGCAGCTCTTCAGCGCCTTGGAAATCTCCCGTCCATCCTGAGAAGCCCAAGATAGTCTGCCGGGGTCATGGCTGTATGGCTACTTCAACGTGTTTTTGGGGCTTCCACGTACATTGACCTGACCCTAAACCCTAAACCCTAAACCCCTAAACCCCTAAACCCCTAAACCCCTAAACCCCAAACCTCTAAATCCCTGAACCCTAAACCCAAAACCCCAAAACCCCAAACCCCAACCCTATAGCCGGGCGTCTTCAGCAGTCAACTCGAGGATCGCCCCGGGAACTAAGGCGGCTTCGGTGGCCGCCTGGGCGGCGCGGCGCGCCGCGGCGCCCCGGGGGCCCCGAGCCTTCTCGGGCTCTTTGGGCAAAGAAGCCGGCTGAGGCTCGGGCTGCAACTCCTCTGCCTGATCCTGAGGATACCATGGGAGCTTCGGTTAAAGAAGGGGTACCCTAAAGTTTGGGGATCCTTAGAATAAGGAGCCTACTAGTTAGGGTACTGTACTAGGGTCCCCTATTTTCGGAAACCCCCACATCTTATGGCCTCATGGGCTCCCTTTCAAGACTCCACCACGAAAAGCAAAAATTCAGCAGGATCCCCGAGATTGAACCCAAGGATCCTTCACGGTGACACAGAGTGACCCAAGTGACTGCGGGGCTGCCAGGTCACGGTAACCACCAGAGGCCATTTTCGAAGGTATGGCGGCCTTCCCAGAAATAGCGAAGCGCTGGCAGAGTGCCCTAGCCTCGGCTCCCCTTCAGCAGCTTTAACAAGACCAAGTATCCGTGTTTGTTTTGTGTGTTGACAAGGAGTTGGAACGGCTGAAAGGCTGCTATAACGGAAAGCTTACAGCTTAAACCCTTCAGAATTTTGGAACCCGTGCAAACTCAAAAAATCCTAAATGCCCTTTGGCACTGCTTTGGGGGCCAAGTAGCCTCCTCCTCCCCACCGAGCCCGGCATCTGCCAGGAATGGAGCCAAGACTTCCGGGACATCCTCGCAAAACTAAAGGGTGACTTTAAGGTTCTGGGCTTCAGAAGGTTTAGAGGTCAATCTTTCGGGATTTAAAGCCGGATTCGCCCAAACAGATACCGAAGTCCTTAACCCTCAAGCCCAACTAACCCTAAACCCCAAATCCTAAACCTTCCGGTCCTCCGCATCAGCCTCCGCCAGCGCTTTGGCGAGGAAGCTCCGGACAGTTGCATCGAGATCTGCTATGGGCTTCGCGGAGAGTAGGGCATCGAGATCCATGGCAGAGCTCCCTTTAGGGTTTGGGCATTTAGGCTTTGATGAGTTTGAGAAGGGTTGAGGGTTGCAGTCGGGGGTCTAGTTTGTGCGGTTCAGGGCTTTTGGGGTTTTCGGGGTTTGGGGTTCGGGGGAACCGGAGAATGGGTTAGTAGCTACACGAAATCCTGCAGCTGCATGACCTTTAGCACCCTGACCTGGAACTAGGGGCATTATGCCATCTTCCTGATCACCGAGTTCGGTGCAACAAGTACCGTGTGCATAAATGCAGGTTAGGCTAGAGCTTTGGAGTATAGTATAGTTATAAGGAATACTACTGGTGATTCTTCAGGCTTCCGGGCATCTATGCCGGAAGTTTTGCAAGGTTCGCTGTGAGCCTCGAGCTCGAGTGAACATGACAGAGTCCTCCCAGGAAAACATGCCTCTGCCGATTTGCAAATCCTCGCACACCAAGACTCCTCGTAGCACAGGAACACAGCATGAATGAGTCACTTCTTACCTTCCTTTAGACCCATCCAGAGGGAGTTTCTGGCTCTAATTGCTTAGGATCTACAGTTTGGGATTTAAGTTTTAGGATTCAGGAGCCTGGATGCAGCACGAGGAGGCAGACCACCGGACAAGAGCACGCAGCACGCAGCAAAACAAAAACCTGCGCGTTTTACTGAGAAGCCTCAATCTAACGAACCCTAAACCCCTGAGGGCAGGGGCTGGAATGGCCCGGAAATTCCGCAAGATCGGATCTGTCTGGAGGGGTTCGATGCGAACCTGGCGACGAAGATGAGGCTTCGGGGCTTCCAGTTTAGAGGTTTTAGAGTTTAGGGTCAGGTCTAGCTTAGGGTTTATAACTTAAGGGGTGTATGGGGTCCAGGGTCTATACAAGCTCGAGGGAACGTTAAAGTTATAGCGTTCAAAGGGGCTGTACTATGTGGCAGTTAACCCTACAGCCCTAAATTCTAAGCCCTAAACCCGAAACTACCCTAAATCCTTTAAGCCCTAAACCCGAAACCAGACATCCTAAGCCCTAAACCCGAAACAAAACCCTAAATGTGGGGTTCGCCTTCGCGGGTTTCTCGTGCTTCGGCCTTGGGTCTTGGGCCTCTGGTGCTTCTCAGACCCACGCGACAAGAGGCTAAGAAAGGTAGTAAATGCATGACTTCACCAAAAAAGATGCTTGTATATTTATGTGCCCATAGATACGTGTGTATGTATGTGTATATATATATACTGATTTACTGGTTTAGTTGTTTATTTATATTTGTATTCATATATACAGACACATATACTGCACATCTATACCAGCTTCTGTATGTGTATGTGAGTCCGTCCACATACATGCACATGCATGTGCATTTCTATCTGTATCCGTGTGTATATATACATATACGTACATATACATATATATATATAGATATATATATAGATAGATAGATAGATAGATAGATAGACAGATAGATATGTATCCTGGTTTAGGCTTTGTGACAACATGCACACTTTCTGGGAACCCGAAGCCTAGACTGTTTCCTAAGTCCTAAACCATGTAGTGTGAGGAGCCTGCATAGGTAGAAAAGGGTTTTGGGGATGGTTGGGCGGGTATACTCGATTGGTTTAAGTACATTCCAAACTACTCAATCTGCATACCTCCATGTTAATACCCGAATCCAAGGTGCCCTGTGCCTTCTCTGATACCCCGCTGCATGAATCTGCCAAAGCCTGCAAAATTTCAAATTTCAAGCTTAGGGTAAAGGGATTAGGACTTAGGGCGCACTCTCAACCGCAACAAACCTTCAAGCCTGAACCTGACAGAAGGCACCAACCAAAACGTCTACATCCTCAACTCTACCCGCCTCAACCCCCAGTCGCTCACAGTCCTCCTCCTCGGCCCAGACCCACATTCTGGGCGCGGCGGTGGCAAATGTCGCGGGAGGAGTTGTGGCGTTTGGGGTTTGAGGGAGTTGCGGCAAAACGCGTGGAAGAGGTTTAGGGTTCTTTGCGGATTTTTTGGGGTTGGAATGGTTACGAGAACTACTATCGCTTCGACGGCTCTGCTACTGTCGAAGTTCTTCTTCTTCTTCTCGTCACGATGCCTTTGGGTTTTGTACATGCTCCATGACACAATGCTGCTGCTTATTGCTGTTGCTATTGCTGCTGCTTCGTTCAACACTGCCAATATACTTCTCAACACAAGACTACAGCTGCCCGCCACGACATTAATGGTACAATGCAGGACAATAAAGTAACCGGCATCATACCCTAAACTCTAAGCCCTAAACCTTAAACCCTAAGCCCTAAACCCTAAGCCCTAAACCCTAAACCCGAAGCCCTAAACCCTACGCCCAAAACGCGGAAGCCAATACCAGATAAACTCTATAAGCGCTATAAGCCCTGTGGACCCCCAAGAAGTCCTCAAACCGTCAACCTACACACGTTTCTTCCTTCAGACTACAACAGTTGGCACCGGAGTGCTTCAAGCAAAACGGGCCTCTTCAGAAAGAGCTGGATGTTCACAGCATGGTAAGAAGATAAAAATCATGACAGTGCAATGGTAATCAGGAGCGGTAGAGAGAGAGAGAGAGAGAGAGATAGATATATATATATATACATGTGTGCACACATACGTGCATTTCATTCAAACTTTCACGCATACGGACATGTACTAGTCATATGCCTGCTGTTCTTGTTAGCCTGTTGGCGGCACTGTATAAGAAGGCATACCTGAGAGGCCGGCATGTCGTCTTCTGGCAGCACGGAAGTCTGAAAAGGTCGCTCAGCTGGCATGCCAATCTGTGACCTGGGGTCAACGGTTCAAGGTCCAGAGAATAAATGTATGTATGAAAGTATGTATGTATGTATATAGATAGATAGATAGATAGCTAGCTAGATAGATAGCTAGATAGATAGCTAGCTAGATAGATAGCTAGATAGCTAGATAGATCGAGAGATAGATAGAGAGAGAGAGAGAGAGAGAGGGAGAGAGAGAGGGGGAGAGCATGGTGTCTGGTAAGTTTGACATTGAAGGATTTGGAGCTCCTCTAACTGTGGGTCCTGGGGGCTCTCGAGCTCGGCCTCGGTTCAACAACCCCCCCCCCAACTGCTTATCTTTGATCCCAACACCCTAAACCCTAAACCCTACAACCCTAAACCCTAAACCCTACAACCCTACAACCCTAAACTTTACCTGAACCACGAAGCCGGTTTGGGGAGTTTGAGGGTTTAGGACAACCTAAATTCTAGGTTTTTTTCCCCTGTCTGATCCCCAAACCCGAAACCCTGATGTGCACAAGAACCTGAGCCGTGGACAGGGTGGATCTGCCAGCTTCTTGGTTCACAATGGCCTCAGCCAATCGCAGCAGATGCGCGCCCAAACGAACCCTTGATGTCTGCCAGGACACCTCCACAGGTAGCCCTGAGCCCTACACCCAACAGAGCCCGAAATGCAAACCCTACGACCTGAACCGTACGGGCATCAGCACTGCTCCATGAAGAACAACTGAGGCTGCAAGCGTCGAAGTAGTGGCGTCGCCGCACTTCGATGACTCCTTCAAAAGATGAGTCTCCCACAGGGGTTTTGACGTTTGAGTCTTCGGAAGTTAGGGATGGAGCGGATCTCGGATTCGGGGTGTTAGCTTTAGCTCCGCTTGGATAGGTCAACCACAGCCATGTCACAGCCGAATGCGGAAGTTGAGCATGCTCCGAGGCTTTCTAAATGGAAGCCTGGCCGGTAATTATTTACTCACTCCTACTTGTCTCAGGAATCTTCTCAGCAATTCTGTCAGACAATCTTGCAAATACCTCGCACGTTCAACCAACATCTCCCAAATATGCCTAAGCTTGAGCTTAATTGAACTGGCTTGCGTGCGAAGGCCACACCCCTCCTTCAATGAGTTCCTGTTTGATATTAGCTTTCGTGTTATTCAAGAAGACTGCACCCATAGCAGTACAGACCTTTACTGCACCCTAGGCTCACAACCGCATACCCAAAACTCTGATCTTTAACTTTAACCCCCCTAGACTTTAAACCCCGTATGCTTGAACCCTGAAGCCTAAGCCCCAGATGCCGAACGCCGACCTTGAAACCCAAAGCCAAACCTCAATCCTACACCCCGAGCCCTTACCAATTCAGAACAACGCCTAGACACTTGCGAAACCCCTAACTTTCTAGCGCCCCTTGCAGAATCAAAAAGGAAACCCTTGCAAAAGGAGCCCTTGCGATGCGGCCCTCCCACAGATCTGCCAAGGTCCTGGGAAGTCCTCGGACTCAAACTTCTCTGTTGTGACCTGCCGTGAAGCTTACGTGGAGGACCACGGAGCTTCAGCATCGTGCCCTACGGTGCAGGAGATTCGGTTTAGCGTTTAGGGTTTAGGGTTTAGTACGTAGGTCCTGTAGCTGACCATCTGGGCAGAAATAACCAATAGCTTGGGGCTTAATTCAGTATAATCAAGTACACTCTGTTCAAAGCATTAGACCATGCAAGCGCCAAAAAGCCAAGTGTGGAACCTCGTGTGCTTCGTAAGTAAAGCGCCAAACTCTGAAAGTATAGAGCCGGTTGGAGTGCTAAACCACATGGGCGAGAATTGTGGCGGCTGAGTATGAAAGCTCCTCTCGAAAACGCAGGCCAGATCTTGCCACCTGCAGTACACCTGTTCTAAGTCTAGCTGCTTGCTTGTGTCCCTAAACCCTAGACACTAAACACTACATCCCACTGATATAAATACTACGTCCCCCGACTCCTCCAAGTGCTCCAAGACTTATAGACCCAAAGGAGGACCGCAAAGCAATCTGTGCTCCAGGCTCGTGTGGCTAAAAACCCTTCTTTCATGTTCCAGGCGGAAGTCGAAGGGTTCAGGGCCTCATAAGGTTTAGGTTTAGGAATCCAGAGGTGTTGAATATGAGGGTTTACGGGTTATGCTTCAACGGCGTTACAATCTTACGTTCTAGGCCTCGGAGTTCTTGTACAAGGTACTCAAGCCTTGTCACGGCGTGCCTACAATGAGGGCTTAACGGGAATTCTGGAAGCTTCTGTTGCAGGACCCGTAACCTCAAGAAGGGAAAGTCGCAAGCCTTCAGGTGAAGGCCCGAAGAGTCCTCCATCCCCACAGCCAGCCACTTCCGGATTTAGGCGGGCCATTCAAGGACACTACAGGTGGGGAGTCTAGGGTTATATAGGGCTTCCATGAGGCTTCAAAAAGGTTTGTAAAACCGTCAAAAAAGGCTCCTATAACGGTAGCTACCCACCTTCAAAATGTCCTAGAGGCCAGACATTCTGGAGGGGGTCAGTAAGAACCCGGACTCTTCTTCAGCTCTGGATGGTTGCGAGGTCTTTGCCTACGACCGGCAACCCCAGAAAACCTAACACAAGACCATAATATAGGGGCCTTAATAATTAGAATAGGGTTTTGGGGCTCATTTTGCTATAATTATATTAAGGAACCCCCCAACACCTATTCTAATTATTAAGGCCCCTATATTAACCTTTGCATAGACCCGACAAAAACCGTCGCACCCCTAAAATCTTTGTAAGGGTACCTCTGAGAGTACCATACTGGTACGATAATGGGGCCTTCCCAAAGCCCCAAAAAAACCTAAGCACCTAAACCCTATAAACCCTCTAAATCCCTAAAACCCCTAAACCCGCCAAAATGCCTAAACCCTCTAGATCCCTAAGCCCCCTAGACCCGCAAATGCCTAAATCCTATACATCCCTAAACCCCTAAACCCGCAAAGGCCTAAATCCAAAAAAATCCCTAAACCCTAAACACCTAAACCCTAAACACCTCAACCCTGAATCCTATAAATCCCTAAACCCCCGTAGTTTTTGAGATCTCACGAATCTCGGGGGCGCCTCAACAGAGGCGGATGAATCGAAGACCTGACATTAGGGTTTTAGGGTTTTAGGGCTTTAGGGTTTTAGGGCTTTAGGGGTTCGGGGTTTAGGGTTTTAGGTTTTAGGGTTTAGGGTTAAGGGCTTTAGGGTTTAGGGTTCAGGGTTTAAATAAGTGGGGATTAAGGTTCTTTTGCGGGGTACTGCTGGGCTCTTTCATAGGATCCCCTTTCAAAGGGTACCATAGGGTTCTATAGTAGGGTTCCTTTAAGGGGTCCTTCATGGATTCCTTTAAGGGCCACTATTTTCGGGCCGGAGTTTAGAGCTGCGTCTGGGGCTGGTACCGCTTTCACCTCGGGAGCCTTGTTGTGACTTCAGGCGCTTTTGGAGTCAGAGCACAGTTCCGATCGCAGTCTGTCGGGCACTGCAGGGCTTTCGATGATCCCCGGTTTCAGGGACTGCCTGTTTTGCGTCCCACGAGACCAGCGAGGTTTCAAGATGTAAGGCGAGACAGCGGAAAAAGGCAAGCCAGCGAAACATCACAGAGATCCTCACGGTCACAAACCCCTTACAAGCCCTACCTGGACCCTAAACATACCTACCGTTTTAGGGCTCCTTCTTATGATTTCCTCGTATAACTCTTAAAACGAGTCGAATATTTGGGGTTAAGGTCGACCCCCAACCGTGAAACCCTGAGCCGACCTGAAGTGTGTCCGGCTTTGCATGCAACTGCTCGGCAATCATGGAGTCGATGGCCTCGCCGCTGGTTTCACTGCAGGTCACTGTTGGGTGCTTAAAGAGTTTATGTGCTATTGGGTATACGATTCACGATAAACTACATCGTCTTTGAATAAAGGGGTTTATGGTTTAGGAAGTAAGGTATTTTTTTTGTCACCTCTTGCCCTCCTGCTCGGTTTGGTTAGTCAGAATGGAAGTAAGGGTGGGATTTAGGGTTTCGTGCAGACTTCCACTGCTGTGCCGCCAGAAAACGACCCAGGGGCCCCTATGGCTTGAACTGTGGGTCGCTTCAAGATCTATGCTCGGCATAGGAATTAGATGTCTTTACCCATAGGCTCCTTGGTAATTCCTTTTTGGGATTACCTTATAGGATTCTAAATATGAACCATAACAAGGAACTGCTTACGAGCCTATGGGTAGGACGCACCTGCATAAGTATGGTTGTGACAGTGCTGTTGAAATTGGTCTCTGAGTTGTTTGTTTCTCAGACTGTTGGCCACAGCCTTATCACCGGTATTCGTGATGTTGCTCAAAATCTTGCTGTGGAAGCACCCTTGACACAGAGTCGTCTCATAACTTTCAATTCGACAGTCGTCCACGTCGCTCTGTTCACGTTGGTATCAGGCCTTCGTCGTAGTCCTGTTGGCCTTGCAAGCTTCGCTTTAAAATTGGAGTATCGGATGTTGTATCATTCCGTGATGTTGTATCATTCCGAAGCACGCCCTCTTTACACCAAACCTTGCCCCGCTCCTTCCCCCCGGCCTCTGGAACCCCCTAGATCCCACTCCTAACCCCTGAACCTCTCGCGAAGATGCCAGAAAGCCCTAGTTCATCAAAGCTCGCAATTCCAAAAGCCTATGCAAAAACCCTACACCCTAAACGACCCTAACCAGCATCCCTGGACGCCAACTCCTAAACCCCAAACGGCACGAACCAGAATCCCTCGACACCGACTCCTAAACCCTAATCCCTTGAGACCAACTCCTAAACGTTCCTAAGCCCTAAACCAGAATCCCTGCAAACCAACTCCTAAACAGACTTAAACCCTGAACCCAGCAGCGCTAAGCAAGCCTGCCGGATCTCAGCCAGACCGCCGAGTCGGCCAACGCCTCCTCCCCCTGGTGCAAACGGTATTCGCAGTGTTATATATATATATGTGTATATATATATATACATATACACACATGCATGCATGCATTGCATGCAGGTATGGTAAGGTAATGGTAATGGTAATGGTAATGGTAATGGTAATGGTAATGGTAATGGTAATGGTAATGGTAATGGTAATGGTAATGGTAATGGTAGTGGTTATGGTAGTGGTAATGGTAATGGTAATGGTATGGTATGGTATGGTATGGTATGGTATGGTATGTATGTATGTATATGTGCATATTGTATGAAATTATACATATACATATATATATATGTCACCACTGTAACCAAACGCAGAATGATCATGAACAGGACTGGGATTACGATGATTATTAACCCGATGTTTCCTGACTCTAGGGCCCTGGAAAGGTTTATAAGGTGAGGGGTCAGGTTCAAGAATGAGGCCCCGAGATGGCCCCTTTTCTTCGAGGTTAGGAGCAACGTACACTTTGTGGATGTGGGGTTGGGGATTTGTTGGGTTCCGGGTTTGGGTCTAAGGTTCAGGTCTTGGGCCTAGGGACTACCTGCTGATCCGTCAGAACAGAGGAACGAGTACCGCCATTGCAATGTGCGTAAGTCCGATCCACTGGTCCACTATCTTGCACCCGTCAGCGTCACGGACACTCCCAAGCCCGTCGAAATCAACCAAACAAATCCTACACACCTAAACCATTGAAGTGGCCACAACCCACTAAGACTAGGTAGATTCAGGTGATGTTTATCAGCGATAGTTCAGTGCTCCGAGACCAGAGCTTGAGGTATCCAGGTATTCGAGCCTATAGGTCTTAGTCCTGGAGATTTTAAGCTGCAGGACCCGCGTGTCTTCGACATGACAGGGCTTAAGGGCTTAAGGATTTGGAATTTACTTTGTGTGTCGGGTTTAGGCTCTTTTGGTGTTTAGGGTTTAGCAATTTAGGGGTCTTGAGTTTTGGGCTTGGGTTTCGGGGTGAGTGTTCTGGCCTAGTGGGCGCACGGCCGTTGGAAAGCGCCAGTTGCGCCGGGTGTCGAGGGGATTGTCCTCCTGCGTTTAGGGTGTAATGGGGCCTATATAATTATGACAAGGAGCCCTACGGAATGCTATTGGTAACTATTTAGGCTTCGATAGTAAACGAACGAAGGCTCTTGAGGACCAGACGAATTGAGGAGTGCAAAACTGACATTGCGTAAAGCACTTGTAAGGCAGCCGTATATTCATGGGCATTTAATTTGTTGAACAGGTGCTGACGAAGTGTCTTGCAGGTCCAAGAGCGGCGGGTTTTGAAGATCAAGTTTTGGGTCTTATGCAAAGGATTAGAATGGCCAACAAAAAAGTAGAACAGCTCCTCGAAAATACGGACGGCTCTGGGAGTTGATGTATCTTCGGGCGAACGTAGCTCCGGAATTACGTCAACTATTCTGGCCACTTGATCATTCTGGCAGGAACGTCAATGAAGGCGAGCATGCGGGAAAATCGATGAAGGCACACCTTCAAACTGGAGCCTAGAGCCGAAAGCCTCGCAGTCCAAACTACCGTCAAAGTCAGGCACAGCTTTTGCTGAACAAGGGTTCTTTTCCAAGTACCTGCATGAAGACGCGGTTGTTGTCTGACGAAGACCCGGGAAAGGCACCAAAGCTTACAACCTTCCCAACTTGCCTGTTGCTGCTTCTTGGGCTTGGATCGCTGCCTCGGATCTCGGACTGCGGCGACTGGAGGACTAGTGCTTGCATTCCTGTTCCAGCAAACGAGGCCACAGTGACGCAGAACAAAACATGATAGTGGTAGCAGAAGTCGTCGTCGTCGTCGTAGTACTGGTAGTAGTAGCAGTTGTAGT
>CAJNJA010011510.1:0-11294 GCA_905231915.1 Symbiodinium necroappetens | reverse complement strand
GTTTAGGGGTTTTAGGGTTTAGGGCACCCGTTGCCCTGGCACTTCACTCCGGGCCCGAAGACAGCAGCGCCCCAGACCCAAAGCAATGATCCCCGAAACCCTGCTTGGAGGTTCCGGGGGCTTCGTAAGTGGGGTTAGGGGTTAGGGTTCCGGGTTTAGGGTTTAAGGTTTTGGGTTCCTTAAAGAGTTTTAGACGGATTGTGTAGGGGTTTAGGGTTAGGGTCTGCTTGGAGGTTCCAGGGGGCTTAGTAAGTGGGTTTTTCGTAGGGTAGCTATAGTTGTATCTACTTAATTTAAGGGACTTATAACCCTACTTGCGAAGTCGCCTGATCCTCCAAGTAAAGCTTTCACCTCAAGCTCAAAGCCCCTAAACTCTAAAGCTGGTAGAACCCAGATAGTTCGCAACAAGAGCCTTTCGGACACCCTAGCAAAGCTAGGCGTGATTTAAAAAAAACCTAGCAACACCACTTGTAATACCCAATTAAAAACCATACAAAGCCACACCCATGTATAATCCCTATGAGTTGTAACTGTAAACACCCCTGTCAAACTCTGATGAGACCATATACACATACTATAAAAGTCTTGAGCCCGCAAAACGCAACCCTATAACAAAAACTTACACTCCCAAAACGCAACCCTTTAACAACGACTTGCAGCCCTGTAACAAAACCTTAAACTCCCCAAAACGCAGCCCTGTAAAACCCCAAGGAAGGACCAATCCGCCCCTTACTTCACCACTATAAGATTGCTACTAAGTTGTAAGAACCCAAAACATTTAAAGGTTGGATATTGGAGAACTACGCTAAACCCTAAACCCTAAACCCCCTCAACCCTAAACCCCCAAACCCTAAACCCTAAACCCAGAACACTAAACCCTAAGCCCCCCCCCCCGCCCTAGAGAGCCTGGATTCGACCTGGCCCTTCAGGCGGACGATCCTCGGGGCCGAAGTGGGGCATTCAGGAAGTTCATATAGAATAATATAGGATTCTTAATATTATGAATCCTTACATGTTGGGGTTATTATAGGGCCGGGGAATCTTAATCTGGTTCCTACACTACCCAGAAGGGTTATAGAATACCCCCTATATACCTTACTTACTTTTGCCTTTATGAAGCCTTCTGATAGCGGATGCAGGGCTTGGCTGTGGGTTCGCGCTTCAGTCAAGATTCTTGGTTGGAGTTCCTTGAGAACCCTGTTCTACAATTGCCCGGCTTAAGTGGCGTGTCTAACAAGGCTGCACCACATCCTCAAAGACCTTGGCGCTTTGTTTAAGGCTGCCTGGAGCGCCCTTACCGTAGGGGCCTTAACAATTAGAATGAGGTTCTGGGTTCCTTTAGAGCATAGTAATAACCGGGAACCATATAAGGAATAATATTGGTAACTATCTGAACTATCTAGGCTTCTACATTCGTTGAAACCTTTCAGTTTCTACGTAAAAGACCCACACCAGGGCAATAATCTTTAGCCCTCTCTGTAGGTCTCCCTTATTTAAGCTTCAGCCCTCCGTTCTGCAGCTCCTTTCGAAATCGAAGACAAGGGCCTTAATAATTCGAACAGGGCTTTTGGGGTGTATCTTACCATGGTTATAATAAGGAGCCCTAAGTATTATTAAGGATGAAGGTTAACAGGCCCCTCTATTATGCCGAGCGGCTCATCCTGCAGCTGCTTGATGAGGTTGGCCTCCCACGGTTGCGAGCTGGAGAAACTTGGTTCAGGTGAGGAAAGGAGCCTAGTAACATGTGCTGGGTTTAAGGGCTTTAGGGGTTAAGGTTCAGGGCTTCGCGCTCAGAGCTGTGGGTTCAGGGATTAGGGTTCAGGGTTTGGGGTGTAGGTTTCTGGGTTCTTGCTATGGGGTTTTATTCAAGTTGCCATAATAAAGAAACCTTGTTATTTACGATAGAGCCCTATGAAGGAAACTTAAACTGAATTCCTTAACAAGAACCCAGTTTGAGGGTCTTGGGGTTTCTGTTGCACATGTTTACAACTTGTACTGCCATGCCTTCTGCCATCTTCTGCCAGTTGGGTGTGGCTCCTCTTAGTTGCTGAGTTCTGAGTTCATAAGCATAAAAACGTGTACACTTTCAGTTCTATAAGGGATCATATTATCCCAAAAAAGTTTAAGGTGTAGTAATTCAGCTACTAAATCCTACATGCGGGAGTGCCGGGCCTCCTCATACCCTCACACTTGCGGATCTTTATGTGCACCCGGCCTCTCTAAACCCCTGCACCCCAAAACCCTTAAACCCTAAACTCCTAAACCCTTAAACCCTCAACCCTCAACCCTGAAACCCTAAACCCCTAAACCCTAAACCCCTCAACCCTAAACCCCTAAACCCTAAACTCCTAAACCCTTTAAACCCCAGAACCCCTGACACACCCAGCAAAAGCTGGCACCAATGGCCCGAAGGCAAGAGCATGATGATGAGCAGCTCACGGTTGAGCTGAAACCCCTCAAGGGGGCTGAGTGCCCTAGCCCCAACAAGAAGGGTCAACCTTTTTCAATTATGGTAGGGTTTAGGGTAGGGGTTCCGCATTTGAACAGCAATCCGCGACACATTGGGCAGGAAGGTGGCATTGCAGGGCCTTTGGTGGGGGCCCAGCCCCATGGCCAAAACTACTCAGACACTATGTAGCGCTTACGAACTTGCAAACTCTTTTGCTCACCCTCGGTTACCCAGACCGCACAGCGGATCCAAGTTGCACAAAGCCCTTCTTCCAACTACAGCGGTGGGGCCTTGTTGACGCGGTTGCTGGTGACGCGAGTCCTGCTCTTACCAGGACGTTCGCTTTTTAGGGCCGAGGGTCTTTCGTACCGGTCTCTAGATGGGCTTTAGGTGTGCGTCTCAGAGCTGTGCTTTTTGATGTCTGGACTCTGGATATAGTGCGGCTTCCTAGAGAAGACTACAAAGCCGGAACCCCTACAATGAAAGATCCACCTTGCAGGAAGCCAGTAAATCCTAAAATCAACCCTAAACCCTAAGCTCCGAAAGAGAGCGCAGACGTCTCTAATGACAGCTTCCTAAGCCCTCACAGTCGGCAGCGAATTTCAAAGACGCTAAAGCGGATCCCATACCCCAAGCAAGCAACGTGATTCCTTCTCTTTACATCGCTAAAGTTTGCCTTAAACCCTACACCCTAAACCTGACACCCAAAAATGGACTCCTGAACCCTAAATCCGCCTACCGAGAAGCCGACACTTCAGACCCCCACCACCTACAAAAAGGGACGCTTTGGCACGAGTAGGTTAAGGCAGACCTTACTAAAAGAGTCAATAGATTTCTGCACCGTTAAAATTAATGAACTTACACCTGTCATGAACCCTGGCATGTGCGCTCGGGTTGAGACGATTGAAGATCAGCTCGAATATAGTCCGGGGCCCTATCCTTTGGCGTTCATAAGCACAAAAAGTGTAAACTTTCAGTTCTATAAGGGATCATAGTAGGCCAAACAGTTTAGTGTACCCACCCAGCTGCCGTCTGCTACCCGACTTTCGAACCCCAGAAACTCGGAACCCACTGATCAGCGAAGCATGAAGCCTTGATCCTACTAGCCTGAAGCCTTGTCATAGAAACTTATAGGCCCTAAATCCGAAACCTCGCAAAACAGAACCCTCAGGCAGCCCCCATTCGCCTCAAAAAGCCCTACAGCAGAACCCCTAACCCCCCCCCCACTAAGAACAAGACCCCAGCTCTTGAAGCCTACAACCCCCGACCCGACACCCCAAAAACCCGGAAGCTCTCAGACTCTAAGGCCCTAGAAAAACCCCTACACCCTAAGTCCTGGGTCCCTCAACAACCCTGATACTCAAACACCCTACGGGCCCGAAACGTTAAAAAAAAAAGCGAAAGGCACGCACCACCTTTTTTTTTTTGCTCAGAAGCTTTCGTCCCTTGGGCTGTCCGGGGGCGTGTGGAAATCAAGCTGGGCCTCGGCCACCGAAGCGGGTGAGCAGGGAGTTCGTTTCTTGTTTTCCTCGCCGCGAAGAGCCTTTGAGGGTTCTGCAGGGGTTTGTTATAGGGTGTTTGCCTTATTTCAGTTGAGTGCTTTTCCTGCGCTTGCAGGGTGAGGGTTTTTCCGGACTTGCTTTCCTGGGATTATAAGGGTTTCACAAGCATTGGCATTGAGGGTTTTTGATTCCCAGAGAGCACAATGCCCCTTGATTAGGATTATTCTGTCAGTTAATTAGGACTTCGCTTCAATTTTTCAGGAACGACATACTAGTCCAGGGCATTTGGCTTTCTGGGTTTACGGGCGTGAACCTGTTCTGTTTGCAGCATGGGGATTTACAACTTCAGGCTTTAGGCAGATAAGTCTGCAACTTTGGGATTAACCTGACGGCCAAAGGCCCAAGACTTTAGGGAGATCCCAGCAGCATCCTTTAGCGAGAAATCCTCCTTCAGGTAAAGTGGTTCCCGGTATTGGGGGGTCTGGTTCTCAAGCATCTGTCTTGCATCCAATCTTGGCTGACTTCTGAACCCCTCCAAAAAGTTAAACTTTTAATCTCCTTGTTCTAGTTCAGATAGAAACCCCAAAAGTTAAAGTCCTAAGAGCCAACCAGAAGAACACGAAGCGATATGCTCTTTACATCTTTAACAGGCATGCTAGTCTAGGACATGTTCAGGTGGGTAGTTACCGTTATAGGAGCCTTATAGAAGGTCTATATACCTTATAGAAGCCTTATAGAAGCCCTATATACCCTAAACTCCCCACCTGTACTTTCCTTTAAGCTAAAGTATCAGGATCGACCTGAGGGGTGCTGATACCAAGCATCCACTTCTCAAAGGAATGGAGATGATTTCAAGAAAAAGTACTGCCCAAGGTGTACTTAATATGTGCTGACTGGTTGATTGTTCAGGTTTCGAGGGCTTCAGACGCTAAGAGTTCTTGCACAGGGTTGAGTAAACAGGCTTGTACTTTTAGTTCTTTTGTGCTTCTGGCTCAATGCTGCAGTCGTTCCGAGCGAAGTCAAAAACGGCATCGACCGGCCAATCATGAACCGAAGCGAGATGCGTACAGCGCTACACCCAGACTCGGCACTAAGCCCAAAACGCTCCCAAGCTTTTGATTTCTAAGCCCCGTCGGCCAACGACCTTTTAACCCTCAAAAAACAAGCCAACATGTCCTCTGCGACAAAGACAGAAGTGCGGGCGGCCTCTGGCACCGGGTTGGCAGATGTCGGTTTTGGCCTATCAGTCGACAGATGTGGGCTTCAGAAAACTTGGGATGCTACTTAGCCGGACCCTATGACAAGTACTTCTTAGGGTCGATGTCTTCTGAAACCCCGAGATACAAGTGCTTCATAGCAACAACGGAAGGCCACGTCTACATTAGATACGAGGACGATACCGTCAAAGGAGATACACGGAACTGGTGAAACCCAGGCGGCGAAGGTTAGGTTGTTGTTTCGTTTTCCAGCTGAGTTGGCAGACAGACGATGCTTTGTACCGCTGAAACGACAAGTAATAATCATCTCGGCATGAGCTTCCGGCCACATTACGTCGGGCAACATTCCGCATGACAACGCTGCATTTCACAGAACGAGGCTAGCAAGCCGATGGCGCAGGTTACTCAGCACCAAGCGCAATTCATGCATCTGCCAGTCGACGTAATATAGGGGCCTTAAACAATAGGGTAGGGCTGTGGGTTGTGGGGTTCGTTATACTATAAAAAAATAAGGAACCTCTAAAATAACATCGGTAATTATTAAGGCCCCTATATTAAGTTATAGGGTCTAGAAGCCAGGGCCAAAGTCGCCCACAAAGCACGGACCTCTCGTCCTCGAGCCAGGGCAACTTTGTTTGCCAGCTCTTTGGAGCTGCAGAGCAGTGTGGTTATTGCAAGCACTAGGCCGCGGTGCCGCATGCTGGCAAAAGTCATACGGTTGATGATATAAACCCTGCAGTACCCATGATAAGGAATGTACCATAAATCCCACAGTTTAGGGTTATTAAGGTCATGCAGGCTTTATATCATCAACAGTATCAACAGTATGAGTGCATCAGATCATATCAGATCAGAAGTGTGACAGAGGAGTCTCTCTGAATGTCAGAAACCTTGACCTTCGTCTGGCGACGTACCGTGGCAGATTCACAGATCTGAAACTTCGGATCTTGAAGCATCAGATTTCCAACTGTGCTGGTCCCGTCTCTCTGCACATTGCAGCAATTGTCCTTGACAGTGGCAAGTGCTACGCCTGCTACGCATCAAAGAAAGCCGGCACGACCCCAAACATGCCAGACTTTTGCAAGTGACCACTGCGAAGACCCACGGACTTCCCATTTTGCACGTTTGCTGTGGTCTGCTGTGTTGAACTCGGCCGCGACCAAAACACAGTTTCCCTTTACATAGCCTAAGTTGTTGTCCAGGCGCTCCAAAGACATGACCCAATCAGTGTGTGGGCGCTCGTATTGCAGGGGCACTCCGGAGTAGAAGCAGCGCCCCCGTTGTTGCTGCAGGAGTCGTAGAATGTCGGTGTAATCTAGTGTACAATCCTGATGGCGCAACCTCGATCGCCTTCTCGCGCTGTGGATTAGCTTCTTCGCCTTACCACGTAATGTCCTGTGGTAAGCATGTTGGTATGCACTTCGTGACGGCATGCCAGACAGGAGGGGCTTTCGGAACGCATCAACGACATCTTGCTGCAGTTTCTCCAAGTCCACGATCGAGTTGCAGGCATTGCTGACAAAACGGTGTTTCTCAGCAGACCACTGCGCTGAGCTTTCAACATCTTCCTGCTTCACACCCAGGGCCCTGCTGAAATCAGAGGAGTTGAATTCAGCGGCTACCAAGGCACAGTTTTGGCGCCGATAGCCTTCGGAATTGTTTAAACGTTCCAAGGACATGCGCCAGTGCGAATTGGGAAACACAATTTCCATGGGAACCCTGGAATAGTGGCAACGCCCCTCCTGCTCAAGCAGCATCTCGAATATGTCATCTCGGCCTATGCTGAAATCCCATCCCTTTGCTCTCGACTTTCGCCGTGCTGCACAAGCCAGGACACCTGCACTTCCCCGCAAGGTGCGATGATATTGATGGAATTGGGCTGAGCAGCAGCTCTTGCAGCGATGCCCGTCTTTGCGAAACAGATCTCGCGTAAAATGCCTTCCACAAGAAGCACATGGCATCTCACCATGCTCATTACCATTACCGGTCCTGCCTGTCCTGTAATGCGTGCCTGCACGCGACTTGGCATGTCGCGCTTCTTGCACAAAGTCTGCCAGCCGGCTGATGTACTCCAGTGGAGGCGCTGCATTCTCAATGGCAAGCTGATCCGGGAAGTGGTGCCGAAGAAGTGAAGTTGAGCAGCTTGCTGTGCGGCCGATTTGGGGAAGCCGCCGAAATCCCGACGCGAGCATGGCCTTCTATCGAGCCTTTGCGACGGCCCTCACAGCACCGGCATTGCGACGACTCTCCATCGGATCGTTCGGCGAACAGCTCGCACAAACTATCCTCAGCTTGCTTTCGAACATATTCGTTCTGCATTATGAGACGAGGCTGCCAAATTTGCATAGAAGTTCTTGCTGTGCGAGCCTCCTCATAAGCACGATAACGCACTCAACAATCCAAAGCCCTAAGCTCGAGGAACCACAAGATCTTAAGCCCAACCACCTGCCAGAAAATCTGTCACCACAGCGGGAACTTCCTACTGCAGCCGTGCTACATCAGACCGGGTATGGTGAGGAGCTGGAGACGCATGGACACCTCAGGGATTCGGACAGGTATGTGGCTGAAGGTTCAGGTTGAGACAGGAACTTAGCTGCCTAGGCCTTAGGGTACAGTAATGTGCCCACGCTTTCTGTTGAGGCAAAGCGACTAAGTGTTGCATGTGCTGGTCTTCGGCTCACTGCGGGGCCTCTGCACTGCAGCAGCTACAACACGGCAAGCAAATAATAACTTGACCCAATTGAATTAACTAGGCTGACCCTTGTAGAGGAGCCAATTACCTCTGGCCATTCGTCGACTCATGCACGCCCTTTTCTGGTTACTTCCTTCATGCTGGTGAAGCCTGAAAAGCTTGCACCAAAACCAAGCAAGCAAAGTATTCCGACAATGAGGTGAAGAAGAGGCAGTCTCGTAGTCTTGGATCAGTATAATCTTTTACATCACTGCCTGCGAGTAGCTCGTGGGTCGGCTTTACAGCTCTGGGCCCAAGTTGCGATTGACGAGCGACTCCCTGGTTCTTCGTGGGGAATGGGGGAATGGATCCCTATGATAGCCCCTTAAGGTCCCCCTATAGTAGTCCCAAAATCCCATTGCCCCCATTCCCTACTAAGAACCAGTGAGGCGAGGCCTCAGTGCTTCAGCCTCCAACCCTGAAGCCCCCGAAGCCCCCATGCCTGGACCAACGCCTGAATCCGCCAGCCCCACACCCGATGCCGTCATCTGCAGAGAGTCCGCGCGCAGGGGCGAAAACCATGTAAATCCTGAACATATCGCACAGAAGACCCATGTCTGTTCTGTCTTTGTGGGAGAGCACTACATCCAAAGCCTTGTGCCAAAACATCAACCTCATACCCTGAATCCGCCCCGCCCAGCCACCCATGCAATGCATCAAATCCCGAGCCCCAACTAAGTTGCTCAGATCATAAGCACGAGAAAGTGTACACTATCAGTTCTATGAGGGATCATATTATGCCAAAAAGCTTAAAGTGTACTCACTCAGCTACTAATCCAACCTGAGCGTCTAAACCCTCAGACCTCTAACCGCAACGCTGAACCCAGAGAACCCAATACCCCTTAATTAAGGAATGTACCTTAAATCATAATATTAAGGCCCCCATAGTACTGGGTTCTCTGGGAAGCCCGAGCAAACGGCTCTCCGGGAGCCCGGCGATGCCGGCTGGAGACTCGCCGCGCGTGAGCGGGACATCCGCCCAGTGTGGCAGCCTGGCTTGGGGATTCATCTTTTTTAGGGTGGAGGGTTTAGGATGTAAGGGTTATTGAAATTGTGGGTTGCTGTTCGGACCAAGTCGGTGCAGAGTTGGGGTTTACGGCTTAGGGTATCAGGGTTTGGGACCTAAAGGTTCGAGGTTGGACTGGACTATTTTCGGGTTTTGGGACTCTACGGGTGTGGGGGTTAGTTTTAGGGGCTGCGTAACCTAGCCCAAAAAAGGTTGACCGTTTCAATTATGGGAGGCTTATCTAAACCCCCAAAAGGTAGAAGGTTACCTACTCAGCCTCTAAGTTAGGGTATCGGGACGTTTTTTGCTGTTGAAGGCCTTCTTGTGGATTAGCTTGGGGATTTTGCTTTCAAGCCTTGGGGCCTTTGGGGGTTTAGGGCTTCAGGGTTTTAACGGCTTTAGCGTTGGGGGTCTTTGGGGCTTGAAGTCTTTTCGGTCCTTACTTAGGGCTTTGAGATGCAAGATTCTGGGTTCTTGTTACGGGGCTTCATTAAAGTTACCATAATAGGGATCTTTTGTGAAAAATATGGCTTTTCTTATGGTAACTTAAATTAAACCCCTGAACAAGAACCCAGGAAGGGGTTGGGGTCTCAATGGCTTGGTCAGGTGTAGATTTTCGGAAGAGTAAGCATAGCTATTCGGGGTCTCTCTCGACAGGCATTCGCATATCCACGGCAGGATGCTACTCTGCATGCTGTAGACTAAGGTTTGCGGGCTTTTGCCACAAGTATATTAGAGCCTACTGTTCAGGGTTTTAGGGCTTTAGGCTTTTAGTGTACAATCGCGGCCAAAAACAACCCAAATTGTCGGCCACTGAACAGCTCGCAAGCACACAAGCACTGTAATGAAGATCCTGCTAGGACCAGTAACAGAGACACAAACTAAGCCTGAAGCCCCATGCCCTATGCCAGTGCCACCCCCTCGCAACTGATGCCAGGAAGACATGTTGACCAGCTCCTGCACGGGTGGAAAAGGCTTGGGTGTTCGGGGTCTTGAAGAGGACTTTCAAAATGGTTGAAACAAGTTTGTATGGGGTCGTAGGGGCTTATGGGGTTCCAGGGGGCTTTCGGACGTTGGGGTCTGGGGGTCTGCACTTACGGCTTCGGACGTGATCCTGTCGGGCGGGGCTCTGTTGATACCGAAGCCACGTTCACGGCATGCACACCACATGCCGTGCACAATGATATTCACGATGATAAACACTCGGAGCTGTCATGATCGATATGCTTCAATGCAAGAACAACCCTCGAGCTGTCAAGCAAGCTACCTTCAAGTCTTTGTAATTCCCGCAACCCAAAGAAGGCTGAATGCACGGACATTCGGAGGAATTTATGAGGCATTCTATTGTAACAGGAAACCTCCAAAACTGGCAAAAGAAGAGGCTCCTACACTTTCGATCAAAAAAACCTTGAACCCAGTAATCCCGCAACCCCTCAACCTGTAAACACCTAAACCCTAAACCCCACCCTGAACCGTAAGTCCTAAATCCTAACCCCTAAACCAGAGATCCTAAATGCCTGAACCCCTAAACCCTAAACCCCAAAACCTCTAGCCCCTAAGCCTAAACCCTTAACCTCTAAACTCTAAACCCTTAAACCCCTAAACCCCTAAACCCCGAAACTCCTGAGCCCCGAAACGCCCGAAGGCCCCAAACCCCGCCCTGGGCTCCTCGGGGAGCTCTAAGGCTCCCTCGCCGATCAGCGGGTCGCCTCCGCAGCAGAGGAGCTTTGCTTTTGGTTTCTTGTTCGGAAGATGCTAAAGCCTAAACCCTAAACCCTAAACCCTAAACCCCTAAACCCTAAAGCCTAGGGTTTCTCTAAGGGTTTCTGTAGGGCTTTCTGTAAGGGTCTCTTTAGGGGTCTGTCGCTAAGACTCTAAGGGTTTCTGTACGGGTTTCTGTAGGGGTTTCTCTTAGGGGTTTCTCTTGGGGTTTCTCTAGTTTGTATAGGGTTTTTTTTGTAAAGTTTTCCCTAAGGCTTTCTATGGGGGTTTCTCTTAGGGTTTCTGTAAGGGTTCTATGGGGGTTTCTCTAAGGGTTTTTGTAAGGGGTTTCTCTAAGGGCTTCTGTAAGGTCACTATGAGTCCATGAGGGCCCTTATAAGATTTGCTATAGGGTTTATGTCAGCTTACTAGGTGGGTTTCTTGAAAGTTACTATAAGGGTTTCTATAAAGGTTACTACAAGGGTTATACTAGAAGGGCCATTATACGGGTCCCTATGACGGTTTATAGCCGGGTCACCGTTTTATTTCGGTCTTTTTTTTCCGTTTTTTTTGGTATTTTTTTCCGTTCTGCTTGGTGTAGCTTCGTGCAGCAATTCCTTAGATTGTGCAGCTAGTCAACATTGGCTCCGAAAATATCTGGTTCTGTTTTTTGGGTGGAGAGTGCTTT
>CAJNJA010011509.1:0-39533 GCA_905231915.1 Symbiodinium necroappetens | reverse complement strand
AAGGCCCCTGTGGATTTCCTGGATTTCCGGCTTCTGGGACCAAATGGAGGGAACCCCACAAAAGCCCACAAGTTGTCGATTTTGTAGAGTCCGCTCCTTTTGCGAAAGCCATTTCCAAAGCCTCTGTGGATTTCCTGGATTTCCGGCTTCTGGGACCGCCGAAATGGAGGGAACCCCACAAAACCCCAATTGTCTATTTTGTAGAGTCCGCTCCTTTTGCAGAAGCCATTTCCAGGCCCTGTGGATTTCCTGGATTTCCAGCTTCTGGGACCAAATGGAGGGAACCCTACAAAAGCCCAAAAGTTGTCGATTTTTCCAAAAGCCCCAGCCGGAAATCAGGGGCCTTGGAAATGGCTTCCGCAAAAGCTGCGCAAAAGGAGCGGACTCTACAAAATCGACAATTTTTTGTAGGGTTCCCCCTCCATTTCGGCGGTTCCAGAAGCCGGAAATGCAGGAAATCCACAGGGGCCTTGGAAATGGCTTCCGGCGGTCCCAGAAGCCGGGAATCCAGGAAATCCACAAGGCTCTACAAAATCGACAAATCTTGGGCTTTTGCGGGGTTCCCTCCATTTCGGCGGTCCCAGAGGCCGGAAATCCAGGAAATCCGCAGGGATCCGCAAAAAGAGCGGGCTCTACAAAATCGACAACTTTGCTGCTTTTGTGGAGTTCCCTTCATTTGGGCGGCCCACGCTTCGGAATCCTAGTAAGTTCTATGAGTAAGCTGCTTATCAAATTTGCAAAGACAACACCTTAGAGCTGCACGCCTCTGTTTCGGTCATTAATTGTGGGTTGTGATTTAAAGAAAAGAGTTTAGGTTCTAAACCCTAAAAGGAGAAGGTCTGGGCGTCTGGGTGGTGTGCCGCCTCATGAACGGCGCGGGGTGGGAAAAAGGATCGGGCCGCCACAAGCCGGCCGAAGAGCAGCTTTCGCTGCAAACACGCCGTCCACCGCAAGCTCCACACAAGCACTGACGGGCGACCCGTCTCCGGAAACCTAACAACTTCCGTGAATAAACGCGAAACCTTAAACCCTAAACCCTAAACCCTTAACCCGTAAACCCCTAAACCTTAAACCCCAAATCCCTAAACCCCTAAACCCTAAACCCCTAAACCTTAAACCCTAAACCCTAAAACCCTAAACAACCCCCTCCTTTTCGGGCATGATAAGAGAGTGTTTCGGCCTACCTTGGAACGGAGAAACGAGCCGCCAATGATGCTCATGATGCTGCCTCCGGGCCCGGCCGGGTGCCCATGATGCTCGTGATGCTCGCCGCGCCGGCCCGGCCGGGCATCAATGATGCGCATTCCCCCCCCTTTATAATGGGGCTTGGAGGGGGGGGAGGGGTTACATGCAGGCCCACCGATTAAAAATAGCTGGCCCACCTATTCAGGAAGCGTCCCCACATCGAAAAAATAGGGCGGGGATTGGTGTGTGGGAGGGGTTGCGGGAATACATAGATTTGGTTGCTTTATTTACTATATACTACATACTACTACACGAAAACCCTCAGGTCCTGTCGAGCCGTAGCCGCAGGGCCGAGCTGGTAGGCATGCCCTGAGCCCTGAGCCCCTGCTAAATAATACAATACAGTGCATAAGCAGAAATAAATATAGATAGTAAAGTACAGCGCAGTAGTATATCGTATAGAGTCTATAAAATAAGGTCACTGCTGTTAGCACCTTTTCTGCTTTGTTTGTGGTTATTCTAGAGCTAATACATGCACCCAAAACCCAACTTCACAGTAGAAGGGTTGTATTTATCGGTTTGTCACGTCTCTCGTGTACCCTAAAACCTTAAGTTAAACCCTAAACTGGCTGACAAGTGACCACATTCGGATTTAGGGCTCCCTGGAGTTTAGGGCTTAGGGTCTTGTGTTGTGTTGCTAGTGCGACCATGGGCCATCTATTTGGAATCGATGGGCCTGCAGTCCGCTTGGCTGCCTCAGCTTCTCCACTGCTGCTCTGCCCTAGCTTTCGTCCCAATCCCTCCTCCACAAGTTTCAGGAGTCGTGATCGGCGGAGTGCATCTGTGCTGTGTTGTGTTGTTATAGGTTGTTCTCGGGTGCCTTACTCGAGCGAAGTCGCTCGCAGCTACCGGAAGCTCGATCAGCACCCATCCTGGTGGACCAATGCAAATCGCTCCGGGAGCTACTTCTGTCAAAGAACCTCAAGCAGTGCTTGGATTTTTTTGGGGGGAGAGAGAGGCTTATGTTCGTCCGATCCGTTTGTGAAACGCAACGATCCTTTTGTCCGAATCCAGTGGCTGCCCTGAACCGCAGGAGCACGAAGGGAGAGAGAGAGGGAGAGAGAGGGCGAGAGGGCGAGAGAGAGAGTGAGGGTTCTCAGAGGGCGTAGCGCGTGAGCGCAGGGCGAAGGGTCCCGGGACCCCTAGCCCAAACGCCTTGCAAGCAAGCAACCAAGCAAGAGAGAGAACACCTTCCCAGAAAATGGGGGGCCACTTTGACCGAGGAGGGGCCTGACCCGCCCCGTATGCCCGAAGGAGGAAGAAGAACCCTTTGGATGCTCCCTGGGCCTCCCACCTGGTAAAGAAAGAGAGAGAGAGAGAGAGAGAGATAGAACGATTTTGGCTCAAGTGCTGCACCCTTTGCTTGGGGGACTGTTGCCCCCCTTGCATTGGTGGGGAGACACGGAGTTGACTCAGGGGGTGTACCCCCTTGAGGGGTGCTGCGGGTGTTTCTCCCTGCAGTGCTTGAGCTCTCGCCCGCCGCATTTATCCTCAAGCGGCCCAGCTAGGTTAGCCCTGTCGTTAGCCCAGGGGGCTCTCTTCTTTCCGTTGCCGCCATTGCAGTACAACTTCGCCGCAAAGTTTGCGCCGTCCGAGCCCATCGCCCCTGCCGAGGAGATCGTTGTGCATCAGTTCAGGAGGGTGTCTGCTGAACCTCGGGGAGTTTGTCTACCGCTACCCGTACGGCAAGGCGAGCCTACTCAAGTTCTACTCCAACAAGCCGATCCACCCGGGGGTCTACCTCGAACGTCGGCTTTGCCATCGTCAAGTTCGTGACTTGGCAGGGAGACTGTGAATAAATTGTTTGCACTACGAATGGAGCCCACCAGGGGCGATGCGGAAAGGGGGCGATCCCCTGAAGTGTGCCAGAAGTGCTTTAGAGGACGAAAAGGCCACACTGGTCACCTGACAACCGGGCACAAGTGCGTCCTGTGCGGGGTCACTAACCCTAACTATGACACTTACAGGAAGCTGCTGCGGAAGCATGAACTCGAGGACGCCCGGGCATTGCATCCCGCCCTACCAAGAAAGGCAAGAAAAAAACGCGCCAAGAGTCAGGACTCTGCCTCACCTACGAGGAAAAAGCACAAGAAAAAGAAGAAGGACAAGGCCAGGCTGGTGAAGGAGGATGCGGGGACGGCCCCGGTGACCGACGTCTACAACAAGTTTGCTGCCGATGACCCACTGATGGACTCCATCCGCGACATTCTGGAGGGACCCAGCGCCTTCACCAAGCATGCATCCTCTTCCTCATCGGCGCCAACACCACCCGGACTAGCAGGTCCTACAAGGCCTTCAGCTCAATGCCTCCACAAACTCGACATTGACTCGTGACATTGACTACATCCACGCTGACTCCTACGACAAGGCCTGTCCGAGGTGTGTTAAGGGGACTTACCCCTGAGCAAGCCCGCGCTGCCCGAGCTGTTCCGTGCCACCCCTCGCAACCAAAACCTGATCCGCAGGTCTTCAGAGAACCGCATATTGAGGCAAGGGAGCAACTTCCTTCCAAACCCAACTATGAGGTGAACTATGAGAACAATACGACCCAGCCCTACCTGCGCACCGAGACCCAGAAGGACACTTGCGCTCCCGATCCCACTGGCCTCTCTTCCTTCGGAGCGCCGAGCGGACACACAAGAACCACAACTCTGCAGTGAGCCGTGTCGTGAAGCAAACGGGGAAACTCCTCCCAATTCCAACCTCGAAGAGAGCTATGAGGACAATACGACCCAGCCGATCCTACGCGACCAGCCCTTCTACAAGGACAATGGTGTCCCGAACCAGTTGGCTCCCCCTTCCTCGGAGCACCAAGTCGATGCACAAGGGCTGGGTCCCGCCGTCGACGTCTTCGATGACAATGCCAAGAACGAGACTCAGACTACGCAGGACTGTCCGAGCTCATCCGCCCTCGCTTACAACCCTTGAACGAGGCAAGCAGTGACGACGGGGGACACCCCGAGGAAGAATCCTACGAGAAGGAAGAGAAAGAGGGCCACGACAGCGACGACCGTGCACCTCTTACAGCACTCCCTGCGGGCCCTCCACCAGCTCTCACAAACCACCAGCGAGCACGACTTCACCAACTACTCCGTGAACGTGATGAACAGGGGAACATCCCCTACGGGCTGGACAGGTACCCAACAGATGAAGCCAAACGGCACGCATACCGGAGGCGACCAAAGACGACAACAGAGCCTACCGCAAAAAACAAAGGCAGCGGGGGACCTGGGAGAAAGACCGCGGAAGGTGGTCCAACAAAGGAGGAGGTCGTCATCAAGGTCGAGATCTGAGCGGCAAGTGAAAACCTCACTACAGGGTTTGTCTCTTAGTTTTGATCTGCGTGACGGGGGCAACCCTGAAAACGGTCGCTCAGCTGAACGTTTCTACCTTTAGTTGCTGCTGTTCGCTTTCTTAGGCGCTTTGCTTTCCTTGTTGCATATTCACAAACAGCCACTGCGACCCATGTTTATGTACCGGCATGCATGTTTAGCCAAGACTCTGATCAGCACCAAACTTTCTCTCCGCCTTTTACGTACCGGGCAAGGGGGGTCACCCCTCATCTCTCAGTTTTCCACGTACTTTAGACGGGCCGCTGGAGCCATCCCGAACCACAGTTGACGTGCCTCCGCTCTGAGGCGATGTACCTTTCTGTGCAGGACGAAGACCCTTTTTCAATTCAGCCGGTACACTTCAAGCCAAGTTGACAGTTTTTCTGCTCACTTCATCGGGGAGTTAGCCCTCCTGCCTTTATTGTCATTACTTGTTGGCCCGTACTGATGCCAACTCCCTGATTGCACCACACAGACCATTTGCCGTGTTTGCCTTTGGTCAACAGGCGTAGTGGTGTGATTTTGTCGCTCCATCCCCTTCCACAACGGTCGGGGGCGCAAACGCGCGCGGGCAGTGGAGAAATCCCCTGCCCATAGCCCTGGCGAAAGAAAGAGAACGAACCCTTGCTATAGGGGCGCTGTGACGAGGCGGGGTTGTTTCTTGCGTTTGGCGTAAAGGGACGGGGGCGACAACTCGGAAGCTGGGAGCCCACTTGAGGGATGATACACACCCCAGAGCAACGAGAACGAATGTTTGTAACATCAGCTCAGATCTTACAGTCCCAAAGTCCTGCAAAACGATAAGAGTAAAATCAAAAGATAACCATGTTAAGGGTCAAGCAGATGGGTCGGGGTTTTCACGCACCCTCACTTGGTAGTTCGTTGCCACAGTCAGGACTACCCCAAAGCCGACCACTCAATATACAGATGGGCCCGACCACGGGCCTGCGGGTCGCACGCGACCCCTACGCCCGGCAGAAAGACAAACAAGAGAGAACCCTTGCGACCAGTGCATTCACGCGCGGGTGCGCGCGGGGTGTCGGTGCCCCTTCGGCTGTTTTGAAGAAGAACCCTTGCGAAAGAAAGAGAGAGCGAGAGAGAGAGAGAGAGAGAGAGAGAGTGAGTGAGTAACGCAAAGAAGTCCTGGCGAACCAGCGGCACGGGGAAACACAGGACACCCGGACTGCCGAGCTGCGCCACGGCAAAAAGAACAAGGCCGAGAAGGTCCTGACAGCCAGAAGCCCGAGGATGTGCAGCACCGTGCCACGGCTAACCCAAGCCCTCAAGAGAAGGACATGGGGGACCCCAACCAGACCCACAAGACCGAGGACGCGTAGTACCACGCCGCAGCGAGCTCAACCCCTGACGAAGTAGATTGGGGGGATGAGGAGGACGAAGCGCATGCGGGGGAACAGCCGATGACTGAAGATGCAGAGCAAAAGTGAGAGACCGTGGATAATTCGAGGGGAGTGCTGACATGTTTGTCATACCCAGGATCATGTACGTGTTCTTTGTCTACTTTGCTTGGTTGACTGTGTTCGGGGGATTCTGACACATGGACCCTTAGGCAGCCTTTCTTTCATTACGATGGGGAAGCCACGTTTTGTACATGTCGTTCAGTCTGTTCCTGCTGTACCCGCCTGTGCGAATTCTTTAAACAGGGCTGGGGGACATCCTGGTCCTTTCTCAGGCAAACTCGATCCAAGAGGCCCGAACTGGCCTCGCAATCCTAGTGTCTTTTCAAGCACATATGCGGTACTCAGCGTCTGAATTCGGGGGATGAAGGCACTTTCGCTCAATTCCGTGTAGACCTGACCGCCCTGGGGATCCCACCTCGTAGAGAGCGAGAGAGAGAGTGAGTAACGTAAGTACCGTATCCCAGCTGCGGACTCCAACCACACCAACCAGCAGCAACCTCCAAGGGCTCAACAGCCACACTAACACACGGCGGCTGCTGACCCGACACCGCCCCAGCCCAGACTTCGCCAAATGCAGACAGATGTGCACTACACGTATTCGCACCTCAAACTCACCACTGAGGAGGAGTTTGCACTCGCGCGGTTGGTGGGGAGAGGGGAGGAGGTAGTGCCATGTGTTACCGTTTGATCCCACTAGGATCACTAGGATCCGTGAGGGCATTCGCCCCAGAGGAGATAGTGAGTCTGGGTGCATTGTCGCGAGGTTGAGTGAAGCGATGCTGTTGCTGTTTCCTTAGCCAAGGTCACGAAGCTATGGCACTTCGAGAACAACGATCGAATCCAGATCGACAAAGACTCTCGGCTCAGTTGTGAGAGAGGCACACGGCTGGACTGCTGCACGTGCGATGAGCGGACGAGCGAGGTGAAGGCCGGAGACATCTGTGCCTTCGCTGGCCTCACCGAAGTCCTCCGCTCAGACTGGTGCAACTTGTCATCAGATGAGTCCGCCCCACGTTGGCAGCATGTGGGACTAGAGCCTGGGGCGAGAGCACTTGGGATTCGGTCTTGGCAATGCTCGCCTGTAGGGCAAGATCCTCCTAAACCTGCTTCCCCTGCTGCACGTGCCATTGTGCACCCCGCGAACGTGAGATGCCGACTACGAAAGGTGACCATTGGCGACACCGTGGTGGACCAGAACGATGCCAGGCCTCTGCCTCCGATCCAGGTGGAGGCGCGGTGCGATGCTGTATCAGCCTCTTTAACGGAGGGACATCGAAGAGTTTCAAAGTTTTTCTAGACCTAGTTGGGGTTTATGGCCCTCTCGTTGGACGAAGGTCTGAACTCTTGCGTCTTGGGCTTGCAGAGTTCAGGGCTCTTGGGTTCACTGTCGGGAAATGTGTGACAGGAAGATGCCCGAAGAGGGACTTTGCACGTTCAGGAGCCGACGGTTGCCATGGAATTCTCGGTGAACAAGTCCCCGTTCGCGGCACAGCTGAAGGCGCACTGTGGCTCCGGCTTTCCTTTTTGCCGTGCAGGCTTGCCGGATGGTTTTGCAGGTCTTCGGACCGTCTTGAGTTCTTCTTCGGGTTCTGTTTGGACATGCCTGTCGGACGATTGGGTCGATTAGAGGGATGGCTTTAGAAGTGTAACGAAGTGCATCGGAGGTTCGGGCCTGATGCGAAGCCAAGACTGTGTGCGTGGGTGCCACGTTGTCAGTTACGCGTAGTCCTTCAGATGCCGGCGCTGTCAGGAGTCCACGAAAGTCACAGCTGTCCAGATCAAGGCCTCGTGACGGCTGGGAGCCAGTCCCACCATGAACTCGACACAACCTGACGGCGACACGACTTGCGGGGCGTGTTGCTTAATTTCCATTGAGAAAGTCTGCTTCCAGGCCCGTTTGGAGAAGGAGTGCCTCACCAACTTGGCTCTGCGCTTTGAACCTGGCAGCACGCCGGGGCCTCGACGTTTCAGGCCCTTTCTTCGGGCGTCTTCTTGGCTTCCGACTCGCAGGTCTGAGAGCTTCAAAGTGAAGGGCAGAGGGACGCTCCAGCCCGGGCCCTCAGGGGGAAGTAGAGTTGAACTGCTTACCCACCAGGAACCCCTCTGCTCGATAGGCTGGGCATCCTCATGGAGAACATGCGCCGCGAGGCTCGGAAAATTCGCTGACCCGGGCCATGTCGATAGCATGGTGGCAATGAATTTGGCGATCCGGCTCTGGACGGCCCAAGCCCCGCGTCAGGGCTTCGAGTTCATGGTCAGTGCACCGGAGGTGCTGCTGCGTGCACTCCTGAGATCAGAGCGACATAAAGCAGCAAAAATGATGACTTCCGCGACTTTGGCTACAAGCACCGCTGCCAAAGCAGCTCTTGCACAGTGCTTCCTCTGCTGCTGTTGCTGCTGCTGCTGCTGCTGCTGCTGCTTTTGATCTCAGCACTCACGCTTGCTGCATAGCTGCCCGTCGCTGTTTTTGCTGCGTGAGCCTTTCCCTGACAGTCGAGGCGAGGATCCTGAGACCGGCAAGAACTTGGAGCCATACGAGGCCGCAGCGCGTCTGCGGCGATATGCACAAGTTTAACAAAGGGGAAGCCTTTCCCATGTTCCCCGGATCGATACAGCCGGCATCAGCAGGACGTCGCAGTGGACGTGCCTACGGAGTACCAGGGAGTCATCATGGAGGAGTCGCGGTTTCCTTTCTCACTCCCAATGTTGTGTTGACTTACCTCTTGTCGAGCCCTGCTGGCTATTTGCAGGTGGCTCAGTGTTCTCGTGCCTGCTCCAGCTAGGAGATGCAGAAGAAAGGCGGTGTCATGAAGGGTATGGAGGCGCAACTTTTGCAGCATCTGCAAGGGAGGGTCAACGAACACCATCCGATGCAGCGAAGAACGTTGTTTGTGTCGCAGACTGGAGCCGTTGAGAACTCCTTGATCTTGAGCTTCGAGATCCCAACGCGACGTGCCCAAATCTGCGCGAACCAGCGGCTGCGGAAGGAGAGAGACGGCGTTGCTGAGGCGTTGCACCATCGGCATGCCCGGCAAGTTCATGCAGAGGAGCTTAAACGCTAGTTCTTTTCTCACAGCTGGAGGAACAAGAAGAGCACAGGACCGTAAATGTATGCAGGAAGTGATTCATCTCGCAGGCTGACCATGGTGCTCGTGATATCGAGTGTGATGGCCAAGGTCTAGAGAGTTGTGATGAAGCTCGTCGCTTTTGCTGTTGCTGCTGCTGTTGCTGTTGCTGTGAGTGTCGTTGCTGCCTTTTCGGTTGGCATCGTTGATGATGAGCAAGATGCAACTGGGCAGTGGTCATGATTCTGAATCATTGCTTCCGCCAGCGAAGGAATGTGCTTCGGAACGCAGTTTGCTAAGTCAACACACTAGAGTGAGATGTGCGGTGCTCAGCCACAGCAATGAGCAACTTTGCAGGACCTCTGGTACCGCGGTCATGACCTCCCAGTTCTCACACTGGGGCGAGTCTCTCGTCTGGATGTGCTGCAGTGCTGCTGTCCTTGGGCTTCAATGCCTCAGAACTGGGCATTGCGACTGCGGCAGTGCGAACCAGTAGAGGATGAGACACAGCATGCTCACAGGTTCGACGGTACGACCATCAAGCTGCGGGACCGCTTTAAACGAGAAGTTTGCACTCTGCTATCGCTGTGCTTTCTGAGACCTGCTCTTGAGTCTCAGGTTCAGGCAAGCTGGAGAGTTGACTCTTTGCTGACCAGGACAAGGGATCCATCACCACAGGTGCTACCGGGAAGGCGTGCCGCACCTTGCCTACGGGTCGCTAGTTGCACACGACGAAGGGACTGCTCATGCGTGTCATTGCACAGAACCCGAGCAGCGGAGATGGAAGAAGCTAGCAACCCGACGGAGCATCTGTCTTTTGCAGGCCACCTTCTACAGCATCCTGAACTTCCAACAGCGGGGTAAGTTCTTCGTCGAGGTGTGGCAAGGATACATTCAGTCCCAGAATGAGCACAGGATCGTCGTTCTGAAAAACCTGTGATAAGTTGATGGGCCTTGTGCAGGATAAATGTACGAGACTATGCTTTGTGCCTGACAACCTGCTCTCATCAAAGGGTTACTGTGGTGAGGGTGACATCCGATGAACAATGGAATAACCTTCGCTAGCAATGTAATTGGAGGTGGTGCAGGATGACGCACTCGGACAACTCTTTTCACGCCAGCCCCTCGCGAAACCATTTTCAGGGGTGTTATGGAAAAAGCTAGCAGCTAGAGCGGAGTGTGGAACTCGAGGCAAGTGAGATCTCGAGGTTCCTGGTTAGTAGCTTCTGATATCATGATATTACTCCATTACCGATCCGTCTCGAGACCCCGTGCACGGATCGGGGGACTCCTGATAGTCAGAATAGAAGTCTGTTGGCTTCGACCACCTTCCTTCTCTATAGGGTTTAATCTTCAACTCTCCCCTGTCACGCAGCCGGCGGAAGAAGTCTACGCAGGGCAGGTCATCGGCCTTCACAATAAGGCGGGTTCCATGTTTGCAGTTTGCTTCAGGATCATCGCTTTCCCATTGGTTGTGGATTTTTGGGGCGGGTTTGGCGATAGCCGGATGCCAAGCTTTAGGAGCTTGTTCCGCATCTGGAAGAGTGTGCGTCGTCGCTTGACAAATCTCATGTGCCTCTTGAGGCACCTAGCATCTGAGATGCTTTTTTGTCGATTCGTTGTCAGGACACTGACCTGGCCGTCAACATCACGAAGGCTGACACTCAGGGATACTCCAGGTTATGGATCCTGCTGAAATATCCATGTCTCGGGAATTTCTCCAAGATAGGAATTTGCAGAAATGAAAACAGGTTTCGGATGCACCCTTTCAGACCTTTGCCTCTCGGGCCCGCCAGGAGAAGGCAGTCTCCAACGTCCGGGCAGCCTCAAGCCTTGTGCCCAATTCACCTCTGGCTGTATGGCTGTGAGGCTCCGTCTTCGTCCTAAGTCCCAAGCTCCACCCGAGGTTCGTTCACGGTCGCGCTTCCTCCCAAGATCCAGGCCCTATTTTAGAGTTGAGGAGTTGGAGGTCCTAGAACCGGGAAGTGGGCATCTTGTACATTGCAACAGATGAGCATCGACGACTGGCTGGGACACATGGACACCGATGAGGTTCTCGAGGCGGTGTTTGCCAGATGCAACAAGCGGGAGGCTCTCGACTTTTGAAGAGGTCACGCCTGGCCCACTCCGACTCGCTAAGAAAAAGGAGATCAAGGCAGATCTGACCTGTGTGTGCGTGTGCGTGTGTGCCAGAAAGCCCAGCCTGAGCCCTGACCCTGCAGGGGCTGAAGTGATTCTGATTCGTCCGCACAGGCGAGCAAGGGAGCAAGGGAGCAAGGATAGATTTCATGGCCGCGGCAGTGGAGTCTGCTCGGAAAGCTTGCATATCGTCAGATCTTGCTTGTGGAGGTGCACATGGTGCACACCGCGGCTGAGCCGCGGAGCACTTTGAGCCTAGCACGCAGTAATAATCTTTGAATGCAGAAGTGCATTTCCTTCAGCGGGTCTCGTGTGCAAGATCCCGGTGGAGCGCAGGAAGTGATTCTTACCTGTTTGCTTGCTCATGGGACCCTGGCACCTTGCGCCAGCCTCCTGGGAATGGGGAACCTCTTGAAGCATCCTTCCAACACTTTCCAAGAGACTGGACTGCACTCGCTAAAATAGCTACAAGTTTTCGCAGATGCGTTTTCGCCACGTTTTTCTGCAGATGTGGCCATCTCCCAAAACAGCGACCCTGAGCGCCGGAAAAGGAAGCCATGAAGTTGCAGATTGCGGAAGTTTAGCAGAAGCAACAGGACCACATGAACAGTGCATTCAAGCCGAAGTGCAAGTATGGCACAGTCATGTCCAACTCAACCCTAGGCCCTCCCCGTTCCTCGTGGGGTTCCTGAGAACAAATCACTCCGCAAACAATGGATATGCGAGTGACAAGACCAACTACTGCATGCGCACTTGTCTGCATAATTCATCATCCTCACCGTTATGCTAGCCAACACTCAGTTATGGTACTGCTAGCAGCTGCAGGAGTCGTTGTAGGGATCGTGCGTAAGGCGCAGCAGTTGTTCCCCTTCATCCAGCATCACATCGGGGTTGGTTTGGTGTGGTGATTTCGATTCGCAATCCGTTTGCGATCGTCCAGGAACAGAAGTTGGTTTCGACAGTTTGATGCAGCAAAAGGCCAGAATAACAATCCTTCGTGCCTTACGTGTCGGAGCGAGTCGCAGCCGTTTGGGAACCTTTCGAAGGCATCAGCTGAGGACCTGCCACAAAATAGTCCCCTCCCGTCGAGCCATGTTTCCGGCCCTACTCCTCGTGGGACTTGTGCCTGTTGCAGTGGGTTTCGATTTCACTTGGGCTCAGCCCACGCGCTTTTGCAGAGCCCACGGGAGGCCGCAGTCTGAGCGGAGGTGTGATCCGTCAGAACTACATAGATCCTGAGAGCGGACTGCGATTCCATCTGCAACACGAGACTGTGCAGCGAGAGGGCACCCAGATCATCTTCCTGGATCATCTCGAGGGCATACTTGGTGCAGACTGTCCCCAGGAGCCCGAAAGTCTGAGGAGGGTGAGGTACGCTTGCCTTTGAATCGGAAATCCCAAGTCCCTCAGGAGCGGGTGTTGCTGCTGGCATTCTCTGGGGCAGATGCACTCGACAACTTCCTGGAAACCACCAAGTCACTCCAGGGTCGTGTGATCCTGGCGTCAACGCGCCATCCTGCTTCTTGTGGGGTCAAGGCGGATTGCCATGGCTCTATTCCGGGTATTTCCGGCTTGATGTTTCGGAGCTTCGAGGCTTAGAGATAGTATCTCGTGAAGCACTTGCAGGTGTTCTTGGGCGAGGTGGCGCCGAATGGGGTGCAAACCATCGAAGCTCCGCAAGTTTCCCAGCACGGGGTTTCCGTGACCTACACTTCCACAGACTACGGCAGTGTTTTCGAGTTTGCAAACATCACCGTCTCGGCACCATTCTCCGCCGTTGCGCCCAAGATGCCGGTCGAGCTAGAGCAGCCAGAGGACCAGAAGAGTCGCAAACCCCGGCGGCTATTCCTGTCCTCCATCTTGAGGCTTGGCAGTTCGGCAACTTTCAAGATCTTTGAGGATGGCCGTATGTTGACGCACAAAAGGGCTTGCTTCAAGACTAAGGAAGAGCACCTGGAGGGCTGTGAAATCCCTCGCCAGTGCTGCCCTTGCACCCGTCTGGGTGGCATTAGAGGCATTGGGCTTGGACGAGTTCAGCACCTCCAAGACCTTCAAGATTTTCTCCTTTGACAGAGGAGCGGTCTGCAAACCATAGCCGAGCATGCGTGCAACAGCCGACATAAAACCCGATTTTTTTTGTGAACGGTCAGGGTGTGCAGCCGTGCATTCATGACTTGCTCGGCGGGATAGGGGCAGTCAGGGGCTGTTTTGTTGGTCGCCAGGGAGATTGAAGCAGGAGACCAGCTGAAGACGGCCATCCAGCAGGCAACATCTTGCAACTCCTGCGTCTCTACCTGCGAGGCGTCCTCGAAGCTAACCGCAAAGGTGACCTTCCAGCTGAAGAGCCTTGATCAGCGATCTGAGCATCTTGTCGATTGTACCCTGGGTCTGGGGCCTGGGAGGCGCCGAGGCCTGAGAGCCAGTTCCCGCTTTGGGTCTACACCAGGAAACTCCGAAACGTTTCAACGTAAGCTGCAAGCCGTGCCGCTGCTCCAAAGCCACCCTTCCCCGTATATGCAAACCAAGGATCTCGGGGGGCGCTACCGAGCTGGCAATGCTGGAGATCAAAGGCGTGGGCTCCCAGAGACGACGCTGGCCGGTTTAACTTCGCTTCGGGGTTGAGGCAGGCTTTTGGCAGATTTTTGTGCCCAACCAGGCACCCTGGCCAATCTCCTGGAAGTCAGTGGCAAGAAGGTGGCTCAACTCTCTGAGGCTCTCCCGAGTTTTTGGGGGCTCTCGCCGGAACTGTAGAGTGTTCTTCGTGCAGGACTTTCCCTCAACGTAGCATTCCACTGCATTTGTCCCGTTTGCGGCTGTAAACTGGAGAGAAAGCCTGAGACAGGAGAGGCAGCTGATCAAGTTTCCGCGCGTTCCCATTAAATTCATGGTGGGGGTTGTTCCTGCACCTTGGTTTCTTTCGAACCTGCTTCACGACGGTATGGTCAAGTCTAGTCTAGATCCGAACCAGGCATGATCATCGGGTTTCTCCTAGTGGCCAAGGTATATTTGCACGTGGATGCAGGCCTTTATGCGGGCGTCAAAGCTTCCGTTGAGGCAAGTTATGGTCTGACTGCGGCGGCGGATGCTAGCCTGACACTTACTGCAACCTACCGGGACAGTACTGGCAAGGTAGAGCGGAGCTTGAATTTCAATTGGGACCAGCTTGACACCAAAGCCACCTTCGACGGAAAGGCCACAGCAATGCTGTACTTGAAGCCAGTGGTGACGTTTACAGCATACAAGATCCTTCAAGCAGCATTCGTCTTGAAAGTCTTCTACCAAGCGATCTGGACGTTAGAAGGTGAGGCTCTGGCGGGCGAATGTTCGGCAAACCTCAAGAAATTCTGGGGCTTGGACCTGTCCCTGACCGTGAAGATCCGATCCATCTTCACGAAGTCATTCAACCTTTATGCGAATCAGTGGCCTCTGGCCGAGAGGGAGGATGATTGTGGCCCGTTCGTAAGTCTGCCTAGCAACTTGCTAACGAGCTTTGTGGAAGGAACGTCTGATGATGATGATGGGTCGGCGGTGTCGGATGATGCCTCCGGTGACGAAGGAGGCAGTTCTTCGAGTCCTTCGACTCAGACAACGCAAGATGGCTGCAGGTGCAAGCAAAACTGGACTGCAGACTGGAATGGCTCCGAAGTCAGCTGCGACAGCTACTGCTGCCAGTTCGAAGGAACTTCGGGGTTTTGTGTGAAGGAAGACCCGGCGTGCGGCACGGAGTGCTGGGGCCGCTGTGACACACGACGGCTTACCACCTGCGAAAGCGTTCAGCCATTCTGCAATGCGAACGCTTGCGAGAAGGAGCAGCCGGATTGTTCCCAACGGTTCAATTTACCAGCCTGTTTCGTGTTTGCGGTGTTCATATTCAAGATACGGCAAATAAGCTACAGCTGACCAATTCACTTTTTTTGGATTCAGGTCTCCGCTGTGGTTTCTGTGGCCAAGATGACGTCAATGAAACCGGGGGGAGTTCCGGTTCCAGTGGCGCCTCACCACCCAGCGCAGGCCCCTGAAGCCAAACTTCCTGCTCTTTAGATCTACAGCTCAGGGGCCAGGGAATCAGAAGCAGCATGCGGATAGACGTGCCTGTGCTTGGATCCTGGCCGCGTAATGCACACCAGAAGGCATTGAATTCCACAATGAAGCTTCAATCTTCGGGGGATTCGGGGTATCTTCTGTCCATGCAGCGGTAACGGTTCGATTGGACAGTGCAGCCCTGTCCACCTCTCGCATCACGGAGTTCGTAAAGGCCACGAAACTTAGGGCAAGTCGAGGCACGGACACCTCAAGCAAGCTGCCATAAAGTGTTTGTGAACCGGCTGCAATGCTTCTCTGGCACCACCCATGGAGCCGGTCTTTAAAGGCATCTTGGCATGTTGAGACACATTCCAAGATACTGACTTCGGGGTCTCGAAACCCTGTGACTCCTATGGCACGAACCCCAGGAGAATTTGAACTTGAGATGTGCAGTCAAAACACAGCAACCGCCTCATGGCCCTTGGGGTCAGGTTCGGGGTCCGCTCTGAGTCTCGCGTCGCACCGCTTGGGTGCACTCTGGAACGGCGACTAGGCAGCAGCGCGGCATTCTGGCTGCCGGAGAGTTTAGGATCTCGGGAAGCAGGATCTTTGCAGCAAGTGACAGCGGTGTAGATGACAGGGTTTGCTGGAGCCGAGGTCAAATTGCTCCCATTGCGGATGGGACATGCCCTAACAATTCGTCTGCTGAGCTCGTTCTGCAGCTCGTGGAGGTCAACGACTGGGGTGGCGGCAACGGTCAGATGACCTTTATGGGCGCTACCAACGTCATCTTGCCGGACGGCCGATGCACCGTCAGCTTGAGCTACGTGGCAGATCTCTACGGTGGCAGCATTCAAGGTGGCACTTTGAAACCCAGCGCGGACGACGACTTCTTCGGTGATTGCGACGGATTCGTGTTGCCATACGGCTGGAGGGTGGATGCAACCACAGCCCGCATGGCGGGGGAGGATACAATGAATTGCTACAGCGTTGACTTGCAGGCATCCGTTGCTTTGCCGACTTCGAGACGACTTTCCCGTGCGTTGTGGATCCAATCGCGACAATGTACATCGCCACTGCAGATATCAGCTCTTCAAGTCAACGTTCGCCACCGCCTTCCTACTTCAGGCTGCAGTGCTGTTTGCTTTCGATGCTTGCTGTTGAATTTGCTCACTCTTTGACCTAGATTCCTAGATGGCTTCTTGTTACAACGCGCCGCAGTCAAACTGCTTGGATGTGTTGCGTACTGCTGTGACAGGACCCACCTTGACAGAATCCCTTGCACCTTCCCGAGCAAATTATGCTCGGTCTCACCCAACACTAGTGCAATGACCACTCGACTGCCGGCTTGCCGCGAGCGTTCCTGAAGCTCCCAAAGCGACGCCTTAACTGATGCAGTAGTGAACCGACCCTGCCAGTTGCATCCTCCAACAACTTTGTGATCAAGCTTGTCTCAAAAACAGCAGTGCACGTGTTTGCTCGCAGCCGAGACGGTAGGTGATAACTTTGGCTCTTTGACAGTGCCTGCGAACTCGAAGCAAGCTCGGCTAGTGCTAGATGCTTGCTCCTCATTGTCCCCTGATGGCTTGCACCAGGCCCGTGCCACACGGATCCTATAGCGGTGCCCTAAGCAACACGCGCATTGCAAGCCTAAGTACAAAGACAACCAGTGTCAGCACTGTCCAATCAATGCACCCTGTGTTTGCGAATGCTGAACCTTCGATGTCCCAAGCACATCCATATACATGGACTGCGTAGCTGCCCTTTGCCCACATGGAATTTACCGCTATGCAACCTGTTCCGGAATCCAGCGGCAGCGAGGGCGAATCGTCTCAGGAGGAGGTGGAGGTCGTAGACTCGGAATGCGGAGATTCCCCAATAACTTCCAGAAAATTAGCATCCATTCGCGGGAGGCTTCCAACAAAACGGAGGAACGCTTCGGTCTAGACCTTGGGCAGAGGCTTCCATCACCTTTCACCCTGGCTTTGGGTCCTGACGAACTCTTCTTTGCCGTTGAAGGCTGCGGGCCTCGCGCAAGCCCTTTTTTGCGGCGATCTCCGTGGAGCTGTTGTTCTGCGCCAAGCACTTACAAGAGCTGAAGGCACGTGACTCAGCAAGGAACTCCTTGCCACGGCAGGCGTTGATGAGCAGATGGGTGCGGGAAGAGGATGTGCACTTCTCCCCACTTGAGAGACTCTTGCCCAAATCTTGACAACTCAGATTTCAGATTCCATTGAGATTTGGTTAGAGGTCTGTTCGCTCTACGTAGGCCGTACCATGACATACGCATGGACCTGACCCAGCGTTTTTTCTGAGAATGGATCCCCGTGGATGCGAAAGCGCTTTGGCTGCAATTATGACCTGTCCAACAACACCCACCTGTGGCTGTGAATATCCTATAGCCAGCTGCAAGCAAGCACTCCGTGGTTGCACGGACCTTCCGCGCGGCGCCGCCGGGCATGGGCTCCCTGTTTGCGGTTTGCACTCCTTTACTCAGCGCGCTGTTGCCGCTGTCAGCTGATTACCAGCCGAATGCTCCGGGCATTCTCTCCGCCTCGAGAAGCATGGACATGTCCGACAGAGCCGTAAAACATGTCCAGCATGGAGGCATGGAGGTTCATGCTTCAGCGGATGCCCCTGAAGAAAGCATGACAAGAGGCTTTAGCCTGAAGTTACTGGAACTCAGCTGCAGGATTTGGTGGATTTTTGCTGGGGCACATTCATCGTGACAGGCCTCATGAGAGTTTTCTGCATCTTGGCAGCAAGGTCCCAGCAGGCAAGCGATTGTGGATGACGGACCGGCATCAAGTAGGTCTTCCAGGGGCAGTGTGATCCAAGCGCTGCAGCCACTTGAGACTTGAAGATACCGGATCCCCAATACCACAAAAACTATTCCAGATCTGCAGTATGAAAACTCTACGACTCAAAATAGTGTCGTGAAGCCTGAGCCTGTACATCAGCCTAATTCGTTGAACATGACACCCCGGAGTCCCCGAAGCTGGAAATGCTAAAGTTCCTCAGCCAAAACTATCTCCCTGATGAAATTCTCTTAGGCATCTGGGGTCTGCCTCACGTCCGCACGAGCCCTAGGGCCGTTCGAATCGGCACTGCTGCGACCTTAGTCCAACTAGCAAGTTAGCAGATTCGGAAGCGTCTATCGCGACAACATCCAGGACACCCTTGACATCAAGCACCGACACTAACAGCAAGCACCAAGAACGCCACATGAACGTGACAAGTCACGGCACACAGTGCAGCAATATCAGAATCTCCAAAGGGGATGCCAACATAATTGGTATGTCTGCCGCAAGTAGTCACATGATGGGGCTGGACAAGGCTGTAGCACTGTCAGCCATTCAGGCATTGCTTCGAGGGGTTAGTGTCGGGTAGTAGTTTCGGTTTGAGGCCATCTTCATGCTGGCGGGCACCTTGCAGTGGGTGCACCTCGGCTTAGAGCCTCTTACTGCGGTCTGCTCTTTTGGGAGAACGCAACTGTTTTCCACTGTTCTGCTCTGAGGATCTATCTCTCGGCCTTTTACGTGGAATACGATGCATCCACACCTGTGGATCGGGTGCACGATGTGAGAATGGCAATGCAGGATTGGGGGGATAAACTCAGCCAAAAATGGTGATGTTCGAGGCTAAGTAGGACCCTGGAAAAGCCACACCTCCCCTCGCAAACCCCAGCCCCCAAAACCCGAAAACACTCTGCTAACCAGGAGGTCCCCGCCTTTCTCGGTGCGCCCTTGGCCTCCTGCCTGCGCGAGAATAACTGGAGCTACTCTGTGCCTCGGACACCTTCAAAGATCCTGGGGCTGGGGGGTGACTGCATGCTGGCGCTCGGATTAACTCCCGATGGAGCCGAGCCTTTCCTGATGTATGCATGCGACCAGCCGTTCTCATCATGCTGCATCGTTGATGTTGATAGATGTGCTGCAGCTCCGCCCGAAAGCATTGAAAGCCTTAGTAGAGCCTTGGGACAGCGCAGAGATGAATCCTGAGCTTTCAGGCATGTCGATTGAGGGTGACGAAGAACTGCACGATGCCCTTCGAGTCTGGCAAGCAGTATACAGATGGAGCTTGCGTGGAAACCGTCGTGACCTAGCTGAAGAGCAGGGCAGTTCCACGGCGCAAGCTCCCAGCGGAACTGAACTCTGGACTCTAGGACACCCACGAATGAGTTGAGGTCGTCGCCGGCCAGCTGTGCTGCGTGTGCGAGAGGGTTGTCCTTGGAAAGCCGTTGATGGAGTTTGGTTTGAGAGTAGACGACGTCTTCATGCTGGTAAGATGGCTGGCGATTCTGATGCTGGGTTGGGTGGTGCGTGGTTGGGTATCGACTCCTGCTGCTAACTCCTTTACCAGCGGCGCCTGGCTTGACATATTGGATGCTGTGGTCTTTAGCGACTGGGCAAGATCACCGTTCAAGCTTTCAGTGGCTCCAATGAGCATTCTAGTGACGAGTGGGTCGTGAATGCTTGCTTTCTGGTGAACACATTAAGCTTCTGTTGGACTGCAGGTGACAACATCCGGTCCCCAGCAGTTCGCCATCCTGCGTATGGCATCGACTTCGACGGCAGCATGCGCCCGAAGGATGCAACGCCGCCTGCCTGGTTGTCTTCATGGCTCGTCACAACATCTTCATATCGCCACATGGGCATGCCGCGCTTTTGCAGTTGTTTGTTGTAGGTGACGCCTGCTACTAGTCCTAAAGCTTAAGAAGCATGTAGGTCCCCAAGCCAGGGTCTGAAGACGGGCAGCTTGATGACAGGATCTTTCTTCATCTCGTGATAACACGTGGATACTGTTGAAATATCAGGGGAGGGTCTGGTTTCGTCAGCTTTACTTCGAGGTGGCTGCTTACCCGCGTAGCAATTCGAGACACATCAACAGCGCAGAGTCACAGAGTCCACTCCGGATCCTCCGCGCAGTGCTTGAGATGTGAGGACAGCCCGAACCCTCAAAATCACCTGGAAGACAAAGTTAAGGTGCTGTCTCCTGCGCTATTCACCACGTTGATGCCTGCAGCCAAGGCACCGAACCACCGCCTGCATATAGGGTTAGGGTATGTCGGAGGCATACTTGTTCCGGGTTCTGGGTTGCAGCTTTGTGAGAGTGAAAAGGGCAGCCCAGCCACTAAAATCAAACAGATCGCAGCGGTCCACCGCGACCTTGAAATGAACTCCCCAAGCTTGTGATTGCAGAGCCTGGAAGGAAAAGGCACCCAGCATCGACGAGCTGAAGGAAGAGCAGATGCGCCGTCTGCAGGTGAAGCCCTTGGAGCGAATACGCCCTACACCCCGCCCCTAGCGCATGCTGCTTGTTGCGTATGGATGTGTGCTTGCAACGTTCTTCCTTCCCCTCTGTCTTGTTGACTGTTCATGCATGCGAACGGCAAATCTACCCTCGGCCAGATAGGTTTTGCGATGCTTCCAATCGACTTTCTTTTAAACGCTTCCTTGCCAGTGTCTCCGTCTGCACAACAGTCGCGGCAAACACACGCTTCGTACCTGCACTTCCGACCGGAATGCCCCCAATCCTGAACCCTGCACTCGTCTTTTCACTTCATAAGAGGTCAGGCGTGTCCCCACTTGAATCAGAGACATGACCTTCAGGACAGCTTGGCATGCTCGGACGAGCACGAGGTGGGGGGCGGGGGGGGCGGGGTGAAACTTGGACAGCGCTGGTTTTTTGCCCGGACACACCGGAACTGCAAGCTTCTCATCCTCTAACCGCTGCAGTGCACGACACAACGTCCTCCTAACGGCCCTGACAGGCCAGGGCAGCAGCGGAAACAGCCCTGGAGCTGCTCCGTCGGAGTGTGAAGGAGCGGCAAGGAGCCTGGCTGCAGAGAATGTATGAATGTGCGTCTGCCTGTTTGTCCTGTCCTGTCGTGTCTCGTGTCGTCTTTGTGTTCTCTTGTAGTCCCCTTCTGCTGCAGCCTATTCTATTCTAATCCGGTCCATTGTATTCCATTCCGTTCTATTGGTTTCTGTTCAATTCATTGTATTCTATTGTAATCTATTGTAGTCACTATAAATTATCCTCTATTGTATGCTATTCTGTTCTATTGTTCTCTGCTGTACTGTATTCTATTGCATTGTATTGCATTGCATTGCGTTGCGTTGTATTGATTTACATTGCGTTGCATTGTGTTGTTGTATGTATGCGTGTGTATGTACTGTATGTGCGTGTGTATGGCACGTAGCTGTGAACCTTTCGATCTCTTAAAGCAATGACTATCCTTCAACCAGTAAATGCCCTCGGCTTAATCCTACCGCCGAAACTCAGCCTGTGCCGTGGATTGCTTGCATCTTCGAGGAACTGAAAACACCGGACATCCCGTGTGTGTGGTGGCCTCAGCGGTCGGAATTTTCACCGCTCTGCTGTCTTGCCTGCGCCTGTGCTTGGCCTGGGATCCTGTCAGAGGTGGATGTTCAGGATGGCTCCCACAGCGAACGTCGCCGTGCTCGCCGCTTGATTAGCGAAGTTTGTCGGATCACACTTGGAGCAGCCTGGTTTGATGTCTGATGGTCTCCGTGTTTCTATATCCTGGCCGGCAGCACAGGAATCCTCTGCCAAAGTCTCCGACAGCATCCGGCAACTCCAGGGAGTTCCGAGGCTGGGTCTTGAGCGCTGGTGCTTTCCATGTTGGAGACGGCACCTTTTTCGTCCGAAGCCCTCGATGCGCGCTTCTCGGGAGGCCTACCTGGTGAAGTTCACGGATGGGCGGAGTCCGTCTGAGCAGATTGTCCCGCTGGAGCACATCCATCCCAGCATTGACCATTCAGAGGAGTGCCACCGTAGGCAGCTGATTTGGAGTGTGTCTCATGGCACATGGCAGGATAGAAAAAGCTGCTGCGCGGGCTGGCTGTCCTATGACGATATGGATGAGGCGCGCTACGACTGTCCTGAAGTCTTCCGGAGATGTTGATCCGTTTTTTGTGTCACCACTTGTCGGGTTTGGTGCCCACTTGGTCAGGCATCCGAGCTTGATCACTTTCTCCGACGGGCGCAGCTCCTGGATGCAATCCGCTCGCTTCTTCTTTTGGAGCTCCCATTCCTCTGCTGGCGGATATACATTGACCCTTGGATGATCTGTCGATGAACCGTATAGACTGCATAGACTAGTACGGAGCCATCGAAGAGATTGCATCAGATTCGCTGGAGGACTGGTACACTGTGGACATCGCCAACGCCCGGCCCCTCGCAGCAACGGAAAAATACAAGCGAGGTTCGAGTTCGAGGCCTTCCCTTTGAGTGACCTAAGCCATCCCAAACACGCCCAAAGCCTATGAGCCCTAGCTCCTGTAAAGCAGTCCCCTCAAACCTAGCAAGGATCCTGTTCATCTTGAAGAATGCGATCTGGGCCGCCGTGGATTTCCTGACGATCCTGAACTGCGGCGGCGACGGCGGTGTGATGTGCTCTTGCAGACCGCTGAGACACGTAAGCAGCCTTGCAGGACGAAGCCCGGGGGGCTGGGGAGAGGGGGAAACGGTCAAGAGCATTGCCGAGCTTGAACCGAAACCTCTGTTGACACCCCTCGCCAGACACGCAGCTGGGCAAGATCTGGATCGGTCCTGCAGGTTTGTTTCTGTGGAGGACTCAGTGCACCCTGTTGGCAGGAAGGTGCAGGAGTGCCAACCCTGCAAACGCTATCCTAACCCCAGCCCTGTAGAGCCTTCTGCCCGCCCAGGCTTGCAGCTCAAGTCGCCAGCTCAGTGCTCAAGCTCCGGCTCAACAACCGTCGCGTACCTTGGTGACGCAGCAGTCATTGATCCTCGTCCTGCTCGTCGTCGCTGTCCGTCGTTGTCATGACTGATTCGTGGTGTGTGCGACGATGGTAGTGATGGCCGTCGGTGTACTCTTTGATGCTGCCTGCGTCACAACCACGACATGTACCCTACTGTTGCAGCAAGTTCTTTGCGGTTGCTGGGACTCGGGATGTCTATCCATACACACGAGAAGACGTATCAACTTGTTCGGTCGACTTCAGGGCGTCTTTGCACAAAGATCTCTCAGCTGCGTACGGGAGCAAAGACATTCGGAGTCGAGAAGTTGCAAAATAGGCCGAGGGTTCTCCAGTTTCTGCAGATGGAGACATTGAGATTCCTCTCGCACTATATGAGCATCTGGCAGTTGGGCCAGGGATGGGGAATGGCATTCCAATGCAAGGCAAACCTGCTCCTGCATCGTGCCTGGCTCCAATCTGAGCGGAACAGCGCTGGGACTGGTCGCCCGTCGTGCCCCAGCATCATGCAACCAGTCGGCAGCGTGCACCAACAAAATCAAATGCAACCACTTTGGCCGCTATGCCAGGCATAATGCGAAGTTGAGAGAGGTTGCAGATCAGTCGCTGGGCCATCGTTCAGCTAAAAGGAAGACTAGTCACCGGGACCAGTGGGGGAGACGAGGCGCACCAGGGATGATCGGAGAGAATGCGAACTTTTTTCTGCCTGGTGGCTTAGGTTGGATTTGATTGACGAGAAACTAGGCTACGCCCAGCTGGCATAGATGCCTTATCGTGGCCTTGCAGCATTGCGAGTCACCTTCCGCAGGCAAGTCGGACACAGTTGGGCTGGTGCGGAAAACAGGGTTGCACGGGCTGAGGTCGACAGGCATGATGGGCGAGATGTCCTGCACACGGTGCAGCACCCTCGCGGTGGGGATGTCGTCTTTGAAGTGAGGCAGCAAATCATTGTGCGAGTTTGTGGGGTCGTCGGGACGGGCAGTCCAAGAATGACCCCGGCCAGTCCGCTTGCCCGCCGAGCTCGGGCCCATCTTCGACAGAATCTGTCAGGGGCTCCGCGCGCTCCGCGTGATCCAGGCCTCAGGTTGCTCTGAGAGTGAAGACGCCTGCACCGGCGAGCGGACAAAAAGGGTCGACAAACGAAATAGGGATGGACATGATGCGATGGAGGACTTGGTCTTGCCTGCTCCCATCCGATGCCGCTTTCAGGTGTGTTGCCTTGAGTCAGATGTTATCGAGCTCAGCATGGCCCGGCATACGATTACGACTGCAATCACATCATTAAGCTTGAGCTACAGCAGCCATGTGGCTCTTCCTCTTGATCCTCTTACCAACTCCCCAGCTGTAGCATGTGCCCATAGGCGAGCATTGAACATTCAGCCTCTCGGACAGCCGACCCGTGCAGATTGCCAGTCATGGCAAGGGTCTTGGATGTGAGCGGGTGCCAACACTCCTTTTCCTGAGGGGATTTTTCTTGAGAGATCATGCAAACCGTGCTGTACGAAACACTTGGAGCTATCGACGCTGTCACAATGTTTTTCAGCATGGTATTCTGCAGCAACACAGTTTCGGAGGTTCGGCAGATGAGGCTTTCAGACGAAGCGCTGGACAGTGTAGTATGACGAGACGGTCGGAGATATAAGGTTGACATGATATGGGAGTAGACGATGGTGCAGCTACAAGCAGACCCTGTTTCTTTACCGTTACTCTAAAGCTTCATAGCATTCGCAGCGGACCCTCAGCACATGTGTTGAGAATTTTGCTGCAGTGGGGATTTCACACCCAAAGTGCGACAATGTACGGTTTGAAGTTGCCAATAATGCAAGTAAACCCGTACCCCCAAAGCCTAGCAGCCTGAAGAAGCGGACTTCTACGTGTTGTGAGTTATGATTTGCAACAAGACAATCAAGCATGTATCTTTCTCTTGTGCTATGTCTCCCAATGCTGTCTCCCAATGCTGCTGTCGCAAATAAGCAGACTGTTCCGTGAGCGACCAAGGTTCTCTTGCTGTCCCGGCTGCCCTTCAACAAGCTGATGCTGCTCGGTGCGCGCCTAAGACCCTGTTGCCCCTGGCCCTTTGACCCAACATGTCAAGCGACCAGCACAGTTGAGCACTGCACAGGAAGAGATAGTACGAATGGTTCTCATGTCATGGTGTCGTCGTTTCGCTTCTTCGCATGCGTGGGTGGAGATGATGCATTGGGCCCTTTTTTCTGCTCAGGTATGGTCAGCCCCACAGGGTGGGAAAGTGCACCTATCCTTGTCTTGCGCTCTCGCACTGCTAACCCAATTCTCGCGTTGCACCGTCCAGCAGCCTCCCCGCGCCGGGGCGAAATACGCAATACTTCGAATCGCTGCTTGCCACCTCCCAAGCCTGACTTCTGAAACAAGCCTCCGTGATGAAACCCGACTATGTCTCACGTCAGTATACGGATAGAGGCAGTATGCTGTCTGCATGCTGCCCCGCATACGCACACGCAAACGCGCAGATGGACGAATAGCTACTAATCATTGCTAGTCGGTGTCCTTCTGTCAAATTCCGCAGGTTCTGGCTGCTTTAAAACAACGATGCCGCATGAGTGCTGACAGATCCAGAACTCTGCGAGAATTGATGCTATATCTTGTGGGTGGCAAAACGGGTGGGGGGGAGGGAAACGCCCAGGCACGTACACACTTACGTACACACTTACCCTACATAAGCCTACATACCAACATGCACACAAACAATTTCCCGAGGACCCAAAACACCACAACCTGCCGCAGCATTGAAACATTCAAGCGAAAAGGCACAGCATCTGCCCAGAGGCGTTCGCCAAGCTGCCCGACCGGTGGCGAAGCTCGCAATGGCCGGAGCAGAGCGAAGTCCTGTCTTCCAGGCAACGTCGCTGCTAGGGAGGTGCTGGTGCGGTGTTGCCGTGGCAGGCTTGCCAGGATAATGATGATGATGATGATGACCATGACGACTGCCATGACAGCAGCACCATCCGCATCAATGTCGAGACTGAGCATGATCCCCAGCCTTTGGTGAAAAGATGTAGAGCTGAGGGTTGAGTTTTGTTGGAGTTCGGGTTGTTGGGTGTAGAGACTTGAGAGTTTCAGGTCTGCTGGGCTGGTGAAGGGATGCGTATGAAGATCTTCGAGCAATCGAGCTGCGCAACCCAGGGCAGTGCTTGCAGAAGCTCTTGGCACCGTAGATGGCATCACTGCCTTGAAACCCAAACCAACACGTCTTGTTGCCAGACATGCGAAGGGCCAATGACAGGACTGCTGCGTCTACGCATCGCGCCTGCTCCAGACGGAGACGTCGGGTGAAATGCAGAGCCTTTTGTACTGGGGCTGGAGTCTGCAGGGCTTCAGATGGCTCAGGCTCGGGATGGGAGCCATAGGAAACGACCTTGAAAGCTTCCCATCAACTGTTCAGAACCTTTCGCAGTGCCCGCTGCTTGAGACTCTCCTGGATAGACTCAGTATGCAGCATGCGTGTTCATGCTCCTCCTTGCACTCACGGGCTTGGTGCTTGGTACATGGATTCCACCTTCTCCCAAGCCAGGTGTTTTCCCAGTGTTCGGAGCCTGAACCAATGCCTATTCACCTTGAGGTCTTCCGAAGTATCTTGTGCCGTGCTTGGAACCCGCAGCGACGTTCGGTAGTGTGGAAACCGAGAAGTCCGTGTGGTATGCAGATTCGTTGAGAAGCTCTGACAGCCAGGAGCGGCTCAACTTACCACGCGATCAGGCAGTTCAGGCCGTGGCTTCGAAGGGGAACGCCAAACAGACTCCGGTGTCGGCTGGTTTTGGATTTGCAGTCTGGAGTGTGCAAGCTTCTGTCGTGCACAAGTATGTTCTTTGTTTTCGTGAGAGGCCGGCTGCACGATGCTGGGCGGAGCCCTTAGCAACCGCCATTTTGGCCAAGACAGGAGCAAACACTAGGTCGAGCAAGATCTCACATCGCAGCAGAGTTTGACATCGCAGCAGGGCTGACATCGCAGTGCGGTCTGACATGATGGACGGTGACTCTGACGACAGCCCGGTGTCGCTGGACATACCTGCAACTCCTTCAACAGTCCCTGGAAGCTTCAGAGAATGTGCTCCGACGCAGGCCAGTCCTCCGACGCAGTCCACGGTGTTAGATGTCGACACAATGCCTCAGACGCCTCTGAGGTCTCGACGGTTGGTAGAACCAGAGATTTCGTTAAACGACGGCACTTTTCGCAAAAAGCTCCGAGAGAGCCTCCTGCCTGCTTTTGCGGTGTCAACGACGCAGCTCTTGAAACTCCGGCCAGAGTCCAGCAGGATGATCTGGAAGCCAGGACTGGGACTTGTGACTCCCTATTGAGCAAAGGGAAAGTTGCATCGCCGGGAACTTCTCGGAGGAGATAGCCCGCGCTGTCTTGCCGCTATACAGCATGCGGGCGTCTGGCGTCGTTGGGCATAAAGAACTTTACGAGTTGCGCCAGGGCGTTGTGCGAGTTACAGGCAAGAACTTTGTAAGCGGGGACCCGAACCTCTTATTTCCTACGAGTCCGATGATGCAGCTTCCATCGGAGATAAGAACGTAGTGGTTGCAGCCACATCTGTAGAGTGGGAAGCAGGATCGCGAGAAGGGCTGCACCAAGAAGGGGCCTGGGCAGCTACTAGTAGCAGCCAGCATCCGCTAAGCCTTACATCCTAAGCTGTAGAGCCTAAAGCCCCACCATTTTCGGCATAGTCTCACATTGCTTGAGCATCGTACCAGTTCACATCGCGACAGGATTGCACATCGCACCGGAGTCGCACATCGCACCGGAGTTGCACATCGCACCAGTATTTTAACATCGGAGCAGGATTGCACATCGCACCAGAATTTCACATCGCACCACCAGGATTGCACATCGCACCAGGATCACACAGAGCAGCAGCATTGCACATCGCGCCACGGATTTCGAATCGCCCCAAGAAGTTCACATCGGACCAAAGAGTTCGCATCGCACCGAAGATTTCACATCGCACCACAGAGTTCACATCGTACCAAAGATTTCAAATCGCACCGGGTTTCACCTCGCACCAGGATTGAACCCTGAGAACGCGTGGGCCCGCCGCGTCCACTTCCTGCCTCTGCCAAGTGTACACCATGAGATGGCCTACAGCCTGTCTGCCGACCCCTTTTTGCCGATAGGCTGCAACGGAAAGCTGCCAGCAGAGCCCAAAACCTGGCAACAGAAAGCTGCAAGAGCTGCAGCAGCCTACTCTCTCCACCCTCTGGTGTGCACTGGAGACGCACCTCTGGAAGCTTCTCACTTTGCGCCTTCCTGGTCTTCGCCAACAGCTAAGTAAACGACGCCATCGAGGCTGCCCACGATGCAAAGTCCTGACTCGCTCACTCTGGGTTTGGTGCATGTCCTGTGCAGCGGCTGAAGAATTGAAAGCTGTGGGCCGTCTGTTGAAGTATCTTCTCCAAACCGAGGAGGACACGACGAAACTCACACACGTGCCCGTGCTCTTCCAGCCCTGTGCAAGCAGAGCTGCTCGAACCCTTCCGCCCCAGCTCCACCTGGCGAGCGACAAGAAGTCGCAGAGCGGCCACGAGAAACAGCGCCATGAGACCTTCGAAAACATACTCAACACCTTGGGATGGGCGAGCTAGCTCGCGTTGGGACGCTTGGCATCCGGAAGGACCGGCTTGCGCAGGTTCATCGAGCTCCGTAGATGACCCACGCAACATGACTCAGAGCATCCGATTCCTTACAATCAAGACTTCAATACGCAGTGCAGTTTGTAGAGCCCTTTTCGGCCGAAGCCGCGACGCTCTTCCAGTACATGCCTGCTTGTAGAGCCCATCTCGGATGAAGCCGCGATGGTCTCCCGCCTCTAAGAGCGCGCCTCAGACGCGGCCGCGCGTACAGACCCCCGGTGCGTTTTGTCCGCAAAAGCAAGCCGAGTCGATCGTACAAGAAGCTTGCAATGAAGTCTTAACCCCCAGACCCCTTGCACGGCCTGGAGGAGTTGCATACTCTCCGATTTGCATAGCTAAGTGCATCTTTGCACCCTTCGAAGGATTGAGGCTCTGGTGCTGCGCTTGTTGGCAAAGCAACAATTGAAAGCTGCATGGGATTGTCTGGTTTGGTCACAGGCTTATTTGGGGCATGTTGAATTTTGAGCCCATGCGTGTGTGTGTGTGCGCTTGATGCGTGGCAAATCAGGTGAGGCTGTTGTTTTCGGCGTGTCGGGCGTCGTGTTGATCTACGAGTACCACCGAACTCGGGACGGGGCCGGGTGCTGGTCTGGTCGTGCGCTTAAGCCGTGCTCCTCTCCTTGAATCCAATGGTATTTCTTTGAACTAGCACACCACTACTAGTACTGATACGAAGTAGGCAGAAGCAGTAGTCGCCGAGTTTTTGCCTTCCGGTCAAAGCCGTCCCGAGAAGCAGAGGATTTGGCTTGGTTTCAAGCAGAGTTTACAACTGAAGCCAGGCAAGAGGGCTGGTTTTGAGGGTTCCGGGTGAATGGCATCTACGATGGATCCATGCAAAACCATCGATAAGATCCTCCTCCTCCCACTGCTACCAATACTACTACTACTACTACTACTACTACGACTACTACTACAACTACCACTACTACTACCACTACTACTACTACTACTACTACAACTACCACTACTACTACCACTACTACTACTACTACTACTACTACTGCTACTACAACTACCACTAGTACTGCGACTGCCTATTGCTGCTTGGACAAAACACAAGACTCCGTGATTGTATGTACTATTTCCGTTGTGCTTGCAGCCCTGAGCTTCCTGTAGTGCAGGAGGCTGAGCGGCACCGGCAGGAGGCAGCAAGGGAGGCAGGATGCCGGCAATGTGTGCGCTGTCCTTGCTTACACCTTGTTCAGGGCTGAGAGTCAGTTCGGAGTTTTCAGCGAGTTTGAGGGCTGCAACCCCGTCTTCAGTCGAAAGTACGACGACGTCGCCGACAATTCGCAGCACCGGTTGCACTTGCCTCCAACAGGCCCAAAAGGTGGTGAGCTTGAACCAACCTGCAATTCAAGAGGAAGTCCGCCGCGAGGGGGCAGCCAGCCGCGCAGAGCTGCGAAAGCCTCGGCCATCCGCAGACGTTGAGGGAATGGGGGCTGTGAAAGCCCAATAGTTTTTGCTGTTGGGACCGTGGTGGTGCTGCAAGACGAGCTCCTGAGAGAAGGAGTTGTAGTAATACAGTGAAGTCTGACGCCGCTAAGCCCAGGCGTGCTCGGATCGAGGAGCTGAGGGAGGAGCTTGGTCGCGGCAGCCCTAAAGCCTGTGTGGCGAGACGTAACTGGGCGACATCAGAATTTCCGGCAAATCTTTCGCCTCATGAGGCCATCGATCGGAGCTAGGCATTCTCCGAGCTGAGGCCCGCGGCCCGTGTATTTGGTTTGCCGGTGGAGGTTTGTCTGCCATGTCTGCTCTGTGTACTGCGGATGCAGCGACCATCCGCAGAGGTTGCCCGCACAAAGCTGAACCCTTTGCGGCAAGCTGGTTCCAGCCAGCAGCAGGAATCCAAGCCGAACCCTCTACGGCAACAGGTCTAAGATATGCAGGGTGCCACAGGTTTGATATTGCTGCATCTGAGGCCGGGGAAGTCCGGCGTCGCCCTCCCTGCGAAAGAGCAAAGCTAGATGCAAAATTGCTGCGTCGAACCTTGATCTGCAGATCTGAGCAGTGGAGAAAAGAAGCTGCGACGGAGGCGGGAGCAAGCTGAAGCGCGACAGCTCAGAAATGCGTTTCAGTGGAGGTACTGCACCGAAACGCTCCGAACTCCATGCCGTTGCCCACACCGGATTGACGCAGAAATCGATGAAGGGCTGCCAGTCGATAAGGGTCCATAAAGTACCACGCCTGTTGCCTTAAAACTAAACAACAAAACGCATAGCTGGGGAGTAAGTACTCTGTGCTCACAGCGATGCTCGAGGCCTCATACTGCTTGAATTCTGAATGCACGTTGATGTTCAGCAAAGTTGTCGGTTGAACCGCCGCAAATGCCAACATCAGAAGCAGAATGATTAGTCCCAGAAGTCACGAAAACCACCAACCCGAGAAGTAGGAAATTGCGGAGTTCACAGCTGTCGTGACACGTGAGGCACACGTGCGAGGTGCCACGCCGTTCACCTTCTTGAAGCTTACATTTGACTAGTCATGAACTGATGGCATCTCCGATGGCTTGACAACTTGAGCTGCGATGTACCTTCCAGCAGCACGCCATTTTGCCTTTCGGCAGCAAGCTTTTTCAGTGAAGCTCGGCTTATTCACAGCAGGTACATCAACAGTCAGACCATGTCAGACCTGTCTGTCTCCGAGGAGATCTCGGAGCAGACGCGATCCTTGCTAAAGCACGCTGTCAGAGCCTCTGCAGCTTACGCAGCCAGTGAGGATCTCTGCCGCGGTGTTTCGCGAGCAAGTGTTACGGCGGGAGTAGCAGGGTCGCATGTTGCGTAAAGCAAGCAGTCCGGACTTGGCTCCTGAAGGCGTCGTAGTCTGTGAGATTTCTCGGGTCGGCCCCAAGGCGTCTACGGCCTCCATCAGCTCCGAGAAGGCTGGGATGCAGGGCAGGGCCCGCGAGTTGGAGACGCGGCCGGGTCTCGGATCGTTTTTGTTCTTGCCTCTCTGTTTGGGTTTCGCAGCATGTTCGTAGCGGCGAGGGGTGGTCGCACTTACACGTCACAGTAGGAAGCCGCGCGCGTAGGTCGTGTCTGAAGATGGAAAGAAGCTCAAACCATCGGCAGTGCTGGAGCTCCCTGGATGCCTTCGAGTCGACTTTCCTCAAGTTTCCGCTTGGAATCGTGGCTTGCCGAAGGCATGCAAAAGAAGCTCGAAGGCGAATCCGCGAAATGTGGTCCACCTTCGAGGTTGGGGAACGGCAGATTGGTACAAGGCGTGCCTTGGAGATTTAGCTGGTTCTTCGAGATCACATGACAGTCACGGACCGACGGACAGTGATATGTTTTCGTAGAAGTGTGTTAGGGTTGAGTGCTGTAGTTTGACTGTAAGTTGTCAGTTCTGCACCTTGTGGCCGACCCAGGTATCTTTGACATTGAGCAGGATGACTGGCAAGAGGAAAGGATCTTGGTAGAGACCAGCTCTCAGAGCATGTGGCTTTCGGTGTGCTCTCTGCCGTGGAAACTGCTTTCTTGGACATCTCCGCTGGAGCTGCAAGGATCGATGCGAAATCCTTCGGCCAGGCGAGGATTGACAGCTGATAGCCTTTCTTCACTGCAGCCTACACACCCAAAACTGGTCTCTGCATCATATGTGTGTACAGCATACGTCATTCGTGTTAGAAGGCCATGTGGTGGTACGGAACCTGGGCAGGGCTGTCTTACATCAAGTGATGACCTCATCTGAACAACATCATTTTCTAAGTCATGTTCCTTGGCGAGAACCAGCGAGTAAGACACGAGCTTGTCGATGCTACTTAACCAGGCCACCGTGCATTCTAGCCTCAGCATGTGTGCTGAAGACAGGCAGCGCTGCATACTACGTGCATTCTTCATATACGAAAGTTATACATCATGGTACATTATGTATGGTATGAGTACATTGTCATGTTGGAGTCTATCTTGGTAGCTGTTGATATCCTGAAAGAAACTATGCAGTGGCATAGCAGCCTTGTCCGCGCAGCACCGCGGTGTAGTTAGACAGTCATAGCAAGCTGCAGCAACGCTGCACCCACGACCAGCTGTGTATCTGGAATCGTTTCGAAGAGATAGTCATGACGACAACACATAAACAAAAAAGAGGATTGCAAACAGTCAAACATCGTCTGGAACATACAAACACAATCGCGACATAAGTGCTACCGATGTTTACAGCGTCTTCTAAACCCCAAATGCCCAATGCAGTGAAGACTTTATGCGTAAAAGCTCGACGCTTGCTGAATTAATCGTGCCAGGAGACTTCCCACGTGAAGACAGGTTTCAACAACTGAGCAGCTCGACGAGAAAACCAAACCATCACTGTGAGACCCGGAAAGCGAAGCCACCGTACATCTTCAGAGTGATAATTAGGCTAATTAGGCATGATTCGCTCCGACACGTGATCTTGTATTAAGTGAGGTCCAGACAGATGGGTGTTCTGTCTCTTTGCGAAGCATAGCGCGAAAGCGTCCATACCCATTGTCATTACCGACAAGAACAAGGCGAAACGCAGCAATGGTATCGCCATTCCCACAGTATGTAGTTCAACGTCAACGGTGTCGAGTCGTGTGGCTGATCAGCGAGGGAGGGAGGAAGTGAATACACCAATGTAGAACGATCTGTCGCAGTAGTGCAAGAAGATTGAGCAGCATGTGAGGACGTATCGCCGTGTCTGCTAGTGTGAAAAAACCAAGGGCTTCTTGAAAGAAAGGAGTACTGGGCCAGAGCGTGGCAGATGACAAGTTGCCATCATGCAGCAGCTAGGCTAGATAGGCATCGGCAGTGAAACGCAGCGACCCTTTCAATGGCTACCCCTGCAGGGCGCGATCCGAGAATGCTTCCGCATGAAGGAGGCCAGGTTGGATCTCGGTCTGACCTGGAGCCTATGGCCACGACTTAACAGCCCAAACCCTAAGCTTCTTAACTGAAGCCGCACCTTGAGTGCAGCACCAAAGTTGGAATACCGAGATGACAGTTCCGAGTTGCATTGCACAAGAGGGCGTCACGGCAGGTCAACATGCAGGAGCGCAGTGTTCCACCGTCGACGCTCGTCTGAAGCAAAGGGAGGCTTTGGTGTAACACAGTCCAAGGGCTCAGATGAATGTCACCTGGCTACCATGCTGCACACAGTTTACTTGATGTAGACTGTAGATGAATGGAGAGACCAACGACTGTCGGCCGCATGCCGCGGCCATGCAGAGAGGGGCGGTGTATGTGTGCTAGTCTTCCTCAAGTCCTCAAAAACCATAAACTCATTTCTTGTGGTGTGTTTCATGCGCATAGACTGTCGGTCTTTGCAACTGTGGCTTGGATTTCCTTCCTTCGGAGGTCGGAGTTGTCTTCTATGCATGTGTGCACATGATACTGTCAGCTTCTCGAATTCCATGCGCAAGAGTAAGACGAGCATTCGGTGAGCCCTTTCGGGTTTGGGTTCGAAACAGTCGGTGGCATTGAGTCATGACAAAACTTTGGTCGGCCCTCAAGCAGCTTGGTCAGCTTGCTGCTGGGAACCTTAGCGACAAAGCGCGTAGCTGGGCAGACAAGTTCTGCACATGGTTATGGAGTCATTCAACAGAGAAAGTTGAGCAGTTGCAAGACTTGATCTCAGGAGCTTCCAGAACAAGTTCCGAGGATTGGGGCAACTGTTGACAACTGAAAGCATCTAATCAGGAGAGTTAAGCAAGCTCCAGTTGAAATTCGACTCATCCAAGTCGCCCTCGCAGGTAGCTGACTGGATTGCGAGAACAGCAGTTTGGCAAAGTATATAGGTGGTCAGCAGAAATTGGATTGGGCTTAAATGGGTTTGTAGGAAAAACTTGGAACATCCCATAATGGCCAAGCCACACCCCACTGCAGGGTCAAAAGAGTTCGGATGCTGAATATGTCCTGGCGAACCTTCAAGCACTTCCACCTAATCACCATTCGGTTCTCGGGCCCTGCAGCCTTAGAACGAGAACCCCAGACCAGCCAATCATGCCGGACGCGCTAAGCCCTGAACCTGAAACTGCACCCTCCACTACTTGTAGATACTTACAGCTACATGAGCATTCGTAGATGCCCCAAAAGGAGAAAAGCCTCGACATTGCGAGGCCGAACCCTGACCCGGAGGTGGTGAGCTTCGGCGACATTTCACCGAGCGCTCGGCCTCTTGGCTGTTTCTCCAGGGACCTGAACCGGCGTCAAATCTGGTTCCGTAGGATCTGCCAGTCGCTTGGGGCTCCAGGGTTTAAAGTTAGTCGTTGGGCCTTAAGATCTTTGGGGGTTTCGGGTTTAAGGCTTAAGGCTAAGGGCTTTCATTGGGTGCTTCAGGGTTGTAGGTCTGATGTCGCTTGAGGCTTTGTGTTTTCTTGTTCAGCTGTTGCGCTTGAAGGGCTTTGGGACATCATGGTCTTGGATTTGGCCTAGCATTTCGGATCTAGGGTGCTCAAGGCCACCCCGCTGAATCGCATGAAGTGCTTTTTGACCTTTCTTGAAACTGTTCAGGTCCGTCGGCTCAGACGAGGCCTCCGTGTGGCCGGGAGCGATTTGCAACACAGGGACCTTCACAGGATTTCCCTTTGTCTGGATGAGAACATCTGGTCGGAGTGGGTTGCTTCATGTCTGCGGCACAGCAGCAGGCATCGAGCACCTGGGTACATAGGCATTTCGTTCGGCTTAGCCCTGCTGCGTACGAGCACGACGTTTCCCATACCATGAAGCCAACAGCGGCGCACATGGAGAGTGACATGGCTTTTCTGCCAAGAATGCTGCACAGGCAATCAGTCTTTACACTAATTACGCGTGAAGCACCGGACCCTCGGACGATGTCAAAGAGCTAGGTAATCCAAAAGGTGAAGGGTGAACACGATAGAAGCCACAGCAAGCAAGCCACTCACTTCGTCTCGAGTTTTGGTGCAGTGCTGCATGCACAGACGTCTTTTGGGGTTCGTTTGGATTGGAGATCGGATTTCTCTAACCCTCCTCACTGCACATCCTCTGGCAGACATCGGTTGCACCTGGCCCCTCTTTAAAAGAATAGCCTACATAGAGAGCTCTTAAAATGGGCTCTCTGAGCTTTTCCTGCGGCCAGGGCTCCGAATGCGGCTTTTTCCTGGTGGCCAATAGCTTGCTCGAGATGCGGCATTCAGACTCTCAGACTGCTCCAAGGATGGGACCGGGGCGGTCGTGTTCTCGTGTGAATTTGTTTGAGGGCAAGGGATCCAATCTTTCCAGAAATCTTGCTCTCTCGAGCGGCTGCTCATGCAGGTGAGGGGGTCAGCTCTGTCAGCTAAGGAGAGAAGACGGCTTTACGTTCTCCGCTCAGCTGGCAATGCACGTCGAGAGTTTGCAGGGGAGGCCTCGGCCAGACGACGCCTTTCAGGTGTCCGAGGTTGCACAGTCAAGCAATGCATGGCACGACGGTTTTTGGATCGCTTGAACTGCGCTTCAAGGTCGCCAAAAGGTCGATGCAAGACTTTGCAGACTTAGAGCAGCACCGGCACGATTGCAGTAAGCCGCCCAGAACCAGATGCTGGAATAGGACGCCGATGGTGTGAGTGTCCTTTCCACCATGCTGAAGCCCAAGCCCTGAGGTGTTGACGTGATGCACCAAGCCATGGCCAAGCATTATGCAGAGCTCTACAACCAGAGCCTCAGGCACTCCCTGACACACTGGCGGATTGCAGTTCCAAGTGCCTCACTTGCAGCTTTGTGTGGAAAGGACAAAGCTCCAGGGAGACAGCGGGCATTTCCCGCATCTGATCGACTTTCTGCTGCTTCTCGGTGAGGACGATGGCAATCTTTCCCTGCGAGACCTCTTGTGGGTCGACTATTCGGGGTAGGGAGAGGCTCCCCTTTGTTGTTGCTCGTAGTATCAAAGGCTTCGAAACCTACCACGAACCTCATTCGCCTTGCAGTCGCACCCAAAGATGAGATCAAAGGACCCACATGATAGAGCTGGAAGACGGCCGAACCTTTGGCGCAGAGGCATTCCTCTTCGGCAACTACATCAAGCACAACAATAACTCTGGAGGCACCAACTTAGTTTCAAGATTTCGAGGCAATAGGATTGGGCCTGCCTATGTTGATCACAGAGCGGCCACAAGGAACAGGAGCCGGGAACAGCCAGCGGCAACGACTACCTGACTACAACCGTCGCCACCACCACCACCACCACCACCACCAGCGCCACCGCCACCGCCACCGCCACCGCCACCGCCACCCCCACCACCACCACCACCACCAGCAGCACCACCACAACCACCCCTGCCGACGACGACGACGACCACGACGGCGGCGACCAGCGTGCCATCATTACTGCCGCGCCGTCATCCCTACCGACGCAACCAATAACAATCAACGACGACAAAGGGGACGACGAGGACGAGGAGGACGCGACACCGATCAGTAACTTGTTGCAAGGGCTGGTCTCGAGCGCCATAAGCCGCACACCCCAAAGGAGTCATTTGGTTGAAATAGGATTCTTCCTCGTGGTTCTACTTCTACAGCTGCATCCGCAAATGCTTAGCTTCGAGGTGTTCCTCTAGAGTCAGGGGTCTCCTGTCGCTCCAACCTAAGCCCACAGCTGTTCGCGCGTTTTGCAGCCTGCGGCTCCTGGAAGGCACCATGGGTGCGAAGAAGACGCCGCAGACGTTCAGCTATTTCACGTTCGTGAAGTCTGGCAGGAGTTTGATGGTAGTGGATATCCAGGGCATCGATGACATTTATACCGATCCCGTGATCCATTTCTTGCCGTGTCATGCTTCCGGATCTTTCAGAAAAGCAGACAGTTCAGTGAATCTGGGTATTCGCGGCTTTGCTCTCTTTTTGTGGAGCCACCGGTACAATGACGTGGATCGCACACTTGGGTTGCCAGTGTTTGCCCTGGCACGCTCCGAGCTGGAAACGCCGGTGCCGGAGCAGGGGACCTGCATCCGAGATCTGAACGCTGGGGTTGGTGTGTGGGATCTGACATCGCGTAGTGGCCACGGCAACAGCAACGTTGGGTCCTCGGACAAAGTGCTGCTGAGCTCCGTGCCCGATCTCGATCTTCGCGCCTCCAGTTGGGACCTGTCTTTCCATCGCCCGAAGTCTTCTGTCGCACTTCCCCTGGATCTGGTCGAAGCTGCCTGCCACATGGAGATCGCAGCCATGTACCACGAAGGCAGGCTCTCCCCAAATGCTGCATCCCTCCGGACGCGTGCAGAGCTCGAGGCAGCAATCTTTCACATTGCCGAGGCTGCGAAGCAGGGTCTTCCGGAAGCGCTCCTGGCCTTGGCGAGACTGGCATCTGACATGGACCATTCGGAATTCCTTCCGCAGGTGTCTAGCACTGAGGCAGAGAGGCCTCTGTGCTTGGCCTTATTGCGGACAGCTTCGAACCTTGGAGTGCTTGCAGCGCATGGAGCGGTAGCACGTTTGTTGGTCGACGGAGTCTATTCAGACAAGACCGAGGAGGCTTTGCTAGTGGCAGCAAACTGTCTCGAGAAGTATGCAAGCGATGCATCTGAAACAGGCACAGTACTGCCGGAGCCACTGAAGCACGAGGTTTGTTGCAGGCATGGGTGCTCTTTTGGATGGGATGCACATGGATGGGAGCCTCACAGTGCATATGCTCGTGCTGCCGAGCTTTACGAACACGAGCTAAGATCTCGGCCTGGATCTTGGGCAAAGTCCCGAGAGCTGTGGTCCCTGGCTGCAGAGTGCGCTCTCGAAGATCCCAGATTGGCGAAGCAGGCTATGCGGTACACAGAAAAGGCGGAGCAGGAGGAGCTAGAAGAAGCTCAAGGATCCGGGATAGACGCTTGCGACGAATCCGACGGACAGGGCGCTTTGGTGCTCCGCCTACAAGGCGATCTGCAAGAGCGCTTTCAGAAATTTGCAGCAACTTTCACATCCCCTGAAGATGCCTTGGAACGCTTGCTTCAATTGGCAGAGTCGGCAGAAGCAGCCAATACGGCTGCACCATATGCGTGTAAAGACTTGCCGACTGCTCCACTGAAGGATACGGAGGAGTCGTCGGCTGCTCCGCTGAAAGAGGCGGCGGTAGATGAAGATGTCTGGGCCTTGTTAGGATGATCCAATATTGACCCCAAGAGAACGACATTTCTTAAGATATACTAGGACCCAGTCACTAGGAACTAATTATTAGGTTGATAGATGATAGATGATTTTGTAAATTCATTTTTATAAGTGTAATCTCAATATTTGAAGTATATTTTAGAACTAATATTAGTATTACTATTGATTTATATTATTTTGATTTTCAGAAAAAATTCGATATATGTTTCTAGAATCGTTATTTGAATAAAGAACTTGTGTATAAATTATGAAATCGATATTGAAATATTTAGGAGTAAAGGGCGGGAACATATCTAGGTGGGGCGTAAGAATAAAGATAAAGACGAACTATTGGATGAAGGAAGATGAGAAGAGAATTAAAATATTTGAATTTGTATTACGAATAGATTTTTTATTCTATATATAATTAGCATGTTAAAATATCTATAATCTATATCGTTATATTAAATCTTGAATTTGAATTTTATATATATGAAGAGACGTTGAAATTCGAAAGATCGATTCGATAGATTTAAGCAATAGAATATTTTGAATAACTATATGGCAGAGAAATCTATAGCTTGGATATAAATATATATAAATTTATATAATATTGACGTTATTATATGAATTCGAGCTAAGATATATCTATCTAGATATAAAAGAAATATTATATTTTATCTGAAGATTTAATAAATAATGATGATTTCGATAATTTTTATGAATTAAATTCTATATTGAGATTGATTAAAATTAAAATATTTATCTGAAATCGATTTCTATTTAGATTTTTATATTACCATTATTCGATCTTTATAAGATTTTTTTTGTCATATTGATATTGATTATCTCTTATTATTTTGATTTTCTTTAT